>CAJDYZ010010854.1:7795-22275 GCA_903986555.1 Heterotrigona itama | reverse complement strand
TCTCTCTCTCTCTCTCTCTCGAGATTCTCTAGAACTCGTAGAACTTGGGCTCTCAAAGGAAGACTTTCTCGAAAGCTTTTGGATTTTGGAAATTCTTGAAAAATTAGACTAACCGTTTGCCTTCCAATGCATGTATGTATTATTGTACGAACCTCTATTAACTCCACAAAGCAAAAAAAAAAAAAAAAACCAAAGGAATTGATAAAATAGCATGCATTTCCTTTTAAAGTCCGTCTTTTACAATTTAAATTCAAGTGAACATTGCAGAGTGTACTTTTATCTAATGACGTACAGAATGTATAAAATAGTGTAATCCTTGGAATAATCACATTGGCTTTTGAAATAAATCATTTCATTGGTCATCCAGCAGTGTTATTTAAGACACCTTTAATTATTAAAGAAATTTTCTTGAAATATAGTATAGCAATCAAGTGCCTTTAATTGAAAAAATATTTTTAAAATCGTGTTAATCACTTTGACCTATATATAAATGGCTCATATATAATGGCACACAATATTATGCACAACAATTAAAAGAAAATGCATCGAAACGTACCATTATCTATTGCAAAAAAAAAATAGCTAGATTGACAGACAATTAAACTAAATAATTAATTTTCATGTTAAATATACCAGAGGAACTATACCAAATAAGGGGGCAGGGCAGACTGTACAATATTTCCTGATCAATAATATTTGTTCGAGGATTAATTTGGAGTTGTGTGATTCAAAGCCATCGCTATCTGGCTGCAACGGTGTGAGCGTTCAAGGGATACAAGCACCTCTGGCCAACAAACTCGCTTCTTTCCTCTTTCTTCTTTCTCCTTTTCCTCTTTTTTTCCCCGTGACAGGTACAGGCAATCGATGCACATGTGCGTCCAGTACACGTGCACACTATGCACGTTCCGCGAGAAAAATCCGTTCCGATAAGGATCCTCGATACGGATTCCTTCCACCAGAGCAAGGCTCTGCAATTGTGCTCGAATTCGAAACACACCGCTGTCTCACTGATATTGGTTTCTCTAATTCATTTTCAAACAACGAAATGTTTCACACCATCTTCTCAATGATCATTGCACGGCATAAATATCAACACTTAGGTGTTAGCTGTGTATAGAAGATCTTGAATATTTATGCACAATGCACTTTGCACTGTACACGTGACTACTTGTAATTTTAATGCTTGAAAAAGGAGGGGGGGGGGGAACGACTAAACGAAGAAAAACGAATCTAATTCTTCAACATCAGTTGAACATCATGATCGTTGCAATTGTTTTGGATTATATATTTTCAAGAATATTTCAAGAAATAAATTCGAAAGAGGAGAATTAGTGAGAGCACAAGATCGATGACCTTGAAACCTGTCGATTTTCAAGACAAGCTATGATACTCTGTATCATTGTTAGCCGCGTGATACCTAAGCAAGATCAAGGTGGCAAGCTATCCTCGAGGAGTCATGAGGCATCGGGCAGGAATGCCAGGCATTTTAATAGCAACGCGACCAAGTAATCGCGTATGGTTATCAGACATCTGTACATCAGCGAATCGCGGTTTCGGTGGGCGTGAATTCGTCGAACGTTTCCGTACATTTCGGACATACCTCCTATTACTCCCATATCTCGCGCTCCCAAAAATTTAAGATCGAGCGAAACGTACGTTATTGTATCCTCGCTTAAACAAGTGTGTCATTCACATCTCACGGTACGTGCCAAATTAAAAAAGAAATCTGCAAATGAAACACATCTGAATGTTGACACCTAAACGTACCAAGCGGGGTCAAATGACCCCTTTTCAAAATTTACTTTAAATAAAAATATATGTAGTTTGAGTATTTCATTAGAAATCAGAAGTTATGTATTATGTAGCAAATTATTTCCTTTAATAAATTAAGAATTTCTTTCTAAAGATCAACGTTTATTCATAAGGGGTCAAATGACCCCTTATGGTAAGATAGGTATATGTAAAATGCCGGTACGTTTAGTGTTAATCAAATTGAAAGATGCTTTTTAATTGAAAATAAACTTGAGAAAAATTGTACTTATCTCTAAAGAAAGGAAAATTTAAATCTAAAAGAAGGTATTTGAAATTTCTATCCTCTAAATTTAGCTCCATCACGTTGCCTAATTGTAAGTTTCATTGTGCTCGAAATGACGACAATTTAGGTATTCGACGGCTCGTCGAAGAATTGAGGTTAAACTCGATAGTCTTTCTAAATATATTAGAGGCAACGTTGTCGAAACTTTAATTAAATTACAATTATTTGACAATCGTATTGAAATAGCGAAACTACGTCGGTAACTGATGGAACCTACCGGGGCAACGTATTTTTGGTCATCGAGAAAGTCACAGTATGCGCCATCATCCGCAAGCATACGCAACTACGTCTGGTATTCGGAACAGGTTCGAAGCACGGCATTCCATCACAACAAACCGCACACAGGAGGAACCAGTCACACTGCTGAACGAACCGGGGCTCGTTATGCTCCGTTGTCCGTTTCGATAGATATACAGATAGAGATAGATCGAGAGAGAGAAAGAGAAAGAGAAGAGAACAGTTTGATGATTTATGAAAATCATCACCACGAACACGTCGTCATGCTCCCGATTGCCCTCGAAAGTGGAACCTTTTCTCTAATGCGTTACACTTTGTAGCTACACTTTTTCTGATTATTCACATTCTTCACTGCGTCATTTGAGCCAATTCCCCTTGATTCGAGGAGAAACAAAAAAAAAAAAAAGAAGGAAAAAAACAGATATCCCTAAATAACGAATAATGAATTTACTACAATAAAAGTAAGAAGTTAATTCCTTCTTTTATAATTGGTAAATTATTGATGAATTGCTCCTCCTTTGTATTTTGAAAGTAATATCACTGAATCACTTGAAATGAAAAGAAACGAGAAGGCTAAACATAGAGCTACGTTTTATCAAATTCCAATGAATCAATTTTCGATAAGATGTGCACCTATGTTTCTCATTTACATCCAGAGTTTGAACCAACAAAAATCTTCACATATTTCGACAGTAATATAACAAAATATCGTCGACTCTTCAGTTTAGTGAAATACTGAAATGAACCTAACGACGAAATGGAATGATTCAATGATTCCCAATGTGAAAATACTATTGTTTGCAGTCGATTACACACTATTGCGAAAATGGCATACTTTTCAACTAAGAAATGTTTCGTGACAGCGGGAGAGGCGGCTTTAAGAATACAGAACAGCAGACTGACCGTCTTTTTGACAAGGAGACCAATTGAAACGTGCTCGAACATGTTGAAACATGTTGCGAGAGCAGAGTGAAATTGTTTTAATCGAAATGAAACGTCACAGGAAATTCGTTCGAAGCTCTTGCCAAGGAGGAGCCGCGAACGCGACGGATCTAAAATAAACGGCGCACAATGTTATCTAATTCGACGCGAAATTGGCATTTCGCAGGAATGCGGGCTCGTACTGGCCTCCTCTGTTCTTACACAGATTCCAAACAATTTTACTGAACTATCAAGTGATTCGGCGGATCATGTTTCATCTTTTTGTTTATGCGCCTTTTTTTTTAACCGCCTTCCTGAACTTGGGAATTTCCTGGAGGAAGAGTGGGTGCTTCTGGCTGAAAACTTTGGAGCATATCTTGGTAAACTGGATCTCTGAAAATGATCTGGTTTTAGGTTTCATGGATATAGGATATACAAGGGTTAATGATAACTTTTTTTTCTGCTATCGTAGAATTATAATATGAAAAAATCAAAAATCGTTCCTGGGCCATATGAAATTGACACGAACATGCAGGTGACACTAGGTACTACAGAAAGCTATAATCAACTGCGTGATCAACATTTCACGGTCGAAACCAGCACATTTCATTTACTTTCAACTTTCATTCTGTAATCTAATGTGTGCGTTTGTACCTTATTACAAACAATTTTTTTTTGCCAATTTTTCGAGTACTATACTTTCTGTGACACTAACTAGAGTCACCTTAACCCTCGATCAGAAAGCACTATACTTTGAAATAAAAGTTAGTTGCAATGACAATTGGCTGCTGTATCCGTGTATCAAACTCAATAACAATTTGTTACAAACTATCCAGTTCAATTCCCAACCCACTCTAAACCCTCTGGTCACGAACCCAATGATCACGAACAATCACCAGCAATCCGTCGGAAGCATAAGTCACGAGGCAAACTGACCTTGCACCATGGTGGCCGCTCTGGAGAGGACATCCAAGGCGCTCTCGACGGCGGACATCTCTTTCCCTCGTGCTTCCTCTTCGAAAACGGGAACAAAGGTATACTCGGTCCACCAATTTTCACCGTTTCGTGAAAGTCTTAGTTTCTACGAAAACTTCACTTCGTTCGCGCGGGTCTGGACTTCAGGAAGTACTGCTCGTAGGCAGGGATGCAGCAGGTGTTCATCAACACACCGGGTTGAAATTCCCGCGATGGAACAAAAGCTGACGGACCACGGCACCGTCACGAGGATCTCTGCTCTCTGGGGACAGAAGTCGAAGTTAACTGTTTGGGGGCCTTCCTCACGGCCGAAGCCAGCACAAATAAAGTAAAACGGGGATTAAAAAACGTGACATTGTCTGTGGAATGCGGACCCCTCACCAGAGATCTGCCGCCCGCGTCCTTCGCCTCGCCGCGTGCAGCCCACCCTACGTCGCTTCGCGAGTCCCCACGCGTACCCACACGATCCCACTCCACCCACCGTTAACGTGCCGACTAGTAATGGCTTCGAATTGCTCTCCAATTATTTAAATAAGCTTCGACAACCACACCATCGCTGAAAGATACAAAGTCCTTTAGGAATTCGTTTTGAACCTCTGTTCATCATCCATCTATCTAAAGTTCCAGGAATAAAGGTTACGAGAACGTTGAGAGATTACTTGGTCGGCGATCACTCGTTGGTACGTTTGCACAGCAATATCAACTGCAAACACCGAGGGCATTACTCGAAGCCATTGCTAGTCGCACCGTTCCTTTTCTTACTCCCGTATCGCGCCCCTGCTCTCTTTCCAAACTTCCACGCAACCGGCGTAGCAATTTCATTTCTAACAACAAAAACAATGCCTCTTGGTCTGTTCTTTTGCCCGATCGTTCCTTGTCTCTTATATGTTTTCTCTCCTTTTCTGTGGAAAGGAAAAAAAAAAGGAAAGTAAAAATTTACTAACGCGACTAAAGCGCATAGCTTCTGCACTCGATAGTGTAGCACAAAGTGAAATTTCATTTTTGCAGTGTAATAATGTACGTACGTACATACGTTGAACTCTGACTCTGAGTAAAAGGAAGCTGGTAATCTGGCAATTTGGATCAAATACCTCAACTCCCACCCTGATACTCGCGCACACTTTTCTACCAAAATGTATCTTCTCAGTTTTTTTTTTTTTTTTTCATTGTTTCGTATCGATACCGCGTCAGGCATTGACCGCCAAATACTAGATCGCAGATTGTAAATAATCCTAAAGTCTTTGATTAATTGAAGCTCATCGAAAACGATGAATCAACGAAAAACCGCGCACGCAAATTCCAGTGTCGCGTGACGACGATTGATGTGTGTATATAAATGTGCACGCACGATTAGAAAATTTCAAATCCACAACAGGCATTTTCCTCGAACAATGCGATACAAAAATTTACCACAATCATTAAATTCCTTAAAATCCATTCTTCGTGTATATATATATATATATATATACAGACACACATATATACACGTATGTGTGTGTGTGTGTGTGTGTCTCGATTTCGTTCTCGTTTCAAAAATTAGAGAACATTCCAAGGAGATCTTTAGATTAAACGATACGCGACAAAAAAACGAAATTCTTTTCCATGTTTTCCCGAATTTGCGAAATCGGATTGAATTGACAGGACTGCGACGATAGGATTAGATAGAAAGTAAATAATTGGCGATTTTAATAATTTCTTTTTTTTTACCGACTGAGCAATGAAATGTTCCCCCTTTTCCTCTCCGCTCGTCCTAAGGCAAGAATCGATAGAGGAATGCGACGTAGCGTGAAGAAAAGAAAAAAAAAAAAAAAAAGGAAGAACGAGCCACGCATTCCTCGAGGTAAATCGAACTTAAGGTGGTTCTTCCCACCATTTACGTGATTCACTCACCGATGTTTCTGCGTTGACAAGCCAGCTAACAGACGATCAAACATCCGGCACGATATCCGCTGGCGCGTCGAACCAACGCACGGTATGTATTTTCATTGAAAACGATGGAAAATCTAATGGTATGCGATCGAACACACAGGGAACACAGGCTCTTTGACACACGAGAGCCAGCCTCGATTCCCCACTACTTAAACATTACGCTGGAATGTCTGGTATTCGTCCATCGAGGCGCTCTCTAGCGGGAAGATCGCCAAAAGCGCGAACGCGCGCCACGCCGACCGTATAAATTACGGTTTGAACCGCCACTTTTCTTTTCCAATAATTATGCTTAACATTTCATGCAAGTTTTTCTCTTGATACACGAAATTTTTGGAAGGAAAAATCTTCTTAGATTTCTTTTTGGAGTTGAGCTTGGGTTAGGTTAGCCTGTAAACGAAGGATGATTAAGGAGTGACTGCACTACCCAGATGGTTTCTTTAACGTACGTAGGGGATATTGAATAGAATACCTGTCTCTATTTTTTAGCTCTCAGAAAATTTAAGTATTTTATTCATCATGTTTTGATGCTTAAAAATTCAGAGGTACAACCTCTTGCATGCTTTTTAGATTAGCATAAAATCTCTATATAAAAAGTCATATTTGTAATAAAACGTATTTTACAAGATTTTTTGACATACATTTACATATGTCAAATGTCAACATCATAATAAAAAAAAAATTAAAATAAAACAATTGCAATCGACGGAGATGAATATCATAAATTTTCTACTGCATGTGCCAAAATTTGATTAGAAGAAAAACTATGCACATTTAACGTATCACATCTTTTTATCGTCCTCGTCGTCGTCGCTATTATCCAATGCATAACAAAGCTGCAATTAAAAATGTGATAAACAATTGAAAAATTAAATGGCACGATGAAATTTTTAAACTTAGAATATACCTCATCCAAATCGGGCCTTTTAAGTATTTGCTCCAGTCCTGATAATTTTTCCAAGTAATTTGGTACGTTACAGGCGTCCAGAACAAATGATAAACCTCGGTTTTTATATTCCTTGATAACAGGCACAGAACAGGCCGTGCACGATGTAAATCTATGAGTAATTGTCAAATGAGTATCGTAATTCCACAGGGATCCGCGTATCGTGTGTGGTACACATCCCAACAAGCCTACCAATTCCGTATCGCTTGGACTAATATTATCTCTGCCCACCAACGCTTCTGCCTCAATTCTGTCAAATGCATAATAATAAATCTCTAAGTACATGAAATTCAATATAAACTTCTGTTATTTGTTTTATTACCCTAGAGGATGCTGCAGCAGAGTTATCAATAGCTCGACTGCTAATCCTGCAGCGATCTGTGACAAACCAGGTCTGCTAACTGTGCACTGTTGGTCCAATGTTCTATCGGTTTGTGACTGCAAATTAAAATGACTGTTACCAAAAAAAAAGAAAAAGAAAAATAAAGATTGTAAGAATTTTACGACAGACTTACATTTCCAGGTTGCGTTACATCATTGCAAAAATAGCAACCGAGGTCCACACCGCGGGGATTCCTAATTTCCAAGTCTGGCGAAATCGGATTAATCAAATTTCGAGTACCGTGTCTCTGTACTGTGTAAGAATCAAAACCCAAAGCTGCATTGATGGCAATCTTGTTTTTAGCAGCACAAAGGAGCGTAGGTAGCCACCTGGCCTCTCGAGAATCCAATAGAAGAAAAACAACGTCACTATTTTCGACAAGTTCCTCCAATTTTTCTAGTGACTTTTTCGTAGACTCCAGCATGCTCTCACCAACAACATGCCCAGGCATTGGAATGTGTAGAACTACACCTTCTGCATTCTATGTTATTAGTAAAATTAATTTAACAAAGCGTCAATAAAGTCAAGTCTTTTTTAGTACTCACTATGCTCGGCCGGATGTTTAACACAGCATCCTTGGCTGCATAAGCTTTGTGCTTATGCTTTACAGCATCCTGATGGCTGTACAAACTTTGTCGCACTGTATTGCTATGAGACACATTAGAGTTGTCAACAAAAGTTATGTTATTCACCCCCCAGCCTAGAAGAATTCTTGCTACTGCACAACCTAAGGTTCCAGCGCCCAATAAAAGACACTTAAGGTTACAGATCTTTTCTAAATCTAAGTCAGGAACAAGGCGCCATTTCATTAATTTCAAGTTTAGGTTAACAGCTCTGTCTGACAATCTAACAGAAGGTAAAAATGCCATTGAGATATTTGAAATACTTATGTTTATTGTGTGTTGGTGTCCAATTAATTTTTAAATAATTACTTGGTTGGATCCATCGCATTGGACAGATTGACTATAGTAGGACCCAGTTTATCATTTAAATTACTCTCCCAACCCACAAAATTACTCGAAAACAGAGAATCCCTCTCATTTTTGTAATTTTCATACTGCTTGCTCCTGAGTGTGAAAACTAGACTTTTCTGTGCTTTGTTCCCTCGTATAGATATGAATTTAATAACTTTTGAAAAATAATATGTAGGACAGTGCCAGCATAAAAGACATAGAAGATTGCGTAAAGGCCAGCCTGGATTAGAAGTTGTACATGGGTCATAAAATGCAAAATATATTTTATTATATTCCTAGAAAAATAAGCAAATAAGTAAAGATATAAAAAAAAAAATTTTACAGCATTCTTAAATAAAATGAATGCTTTAATACCTGTGATTGTTTTTCACTACTTGCATTGATTGCTTTTACTCCTGCTGCCAGGTCAACAATAATCATTTTATCTCCTTCTGATAATAAAACTGTAAAGTAATTTTTTGCCCTGCTATCTAATTGTAAAAAACCTTGACATAAATCTTCCACGTGCTTAGCTCTAAATTCGTCATTGATCGACTTTGGAGACTCTTCATAATACATTTCAGGCAACTTCAACGGAGTAGGATGCGCAACCCAATAATAAAATTTGTACTTCTTTAAATCTGAATAAGCTAACAATAAGAACAACGACAATTTCCATGGACTTTGTAACGCTGTTCCATCTTGAATACTGTTTATAATATCTTTTCCCGTGGAGTCAATGAACTTCTCAGGATTAATTTGACGAAACGCTTCAAAGGTGTTTGTATTAATCATACGTCCACAGCAAAGAACTGACAAACTATTGTCTACTGTTTCCAGGTCTCTAAAAATTACCTGTATGAAATTAAATCCGACAGATATTTAAAGTAAAACGAAGTACCAAAGTAATGAATCGTACCGTAGATGCAAACTTACTCATTGAATGATGTAAAGTCCAATACCAGCGGATTGCTATTGTCTTCATTCAATGACTGAAAGCCGTAATTTCCCCATATACTGATGCTTTTCTCGTCAAGTTTGAACTTGTCAATCTTCAGCTCGACGAACTTCGCCCAAAAACTGCTGTCCGTGGACGACCTTAATTTTGAGAATTTCACGAACTTCGACATCATTCCAAGCCTCTGAAAAATAATACAATCGTGCAATAACGTGCTACCGAGACGAAGATAACAACACAACTTACGAGTACGTGTAACGAATTCCAAGGCCTGATCGCTGGGCTGATTTATCTCGAAAAACAAATATATAGAACTATCGACAAATGATTGATATTGTATAAGAGAATTGATGAAGAGAGAAAATAAACACGCGACGATCCTCGCTTCAGATCGCAAATTCATGAATTTCTTATATGCGCATGCGCGCGTTTTTTGCAGAAATTGTACATTGACAGAGTCGCACCCCTTTCAAAAATAATAATAAAGCCTAAATGAAACAAATTTCATTCGATTCTCTCGTCAAACCACGTTACAGTGCGAAATGTTATAATTATTTTTTAATATGCAAAATATTATTTGTATAATTACTTTTATACTTATACTTATACTATATTTTGTAGTGTAAAAGTAATTATATTATACTACAGCAAAAGTAAATATATTATACTATAATATACAAAATATAATTATTCTATATAATAGAATAATCGTATAAATATAATTATTCTAAATAATTACTCTATAATATTCTGATTTACTAATTCTTGATCTAATGATTCAATCAAAATATTACTTATCTAAAAGCGATGTTAAAAAATTTCCTAACCACGAAATTAAAATCAACTTGAATCGTTGACAATTTTACTTCAAATCACACGTGTTATTCCGGTATTATTCGCATCTTTTTACACTTTTCAAATGTATGTTTAAATGATTGCGAGACAATCACGTTGATTCATTGATTACCGATTAAAATTCGTCGTAAATCGACAAAAGTAATGGCAATTGTTATTGTTGTCGAGGTTAGAAAATATAGGTACGGCACTGTTGATGACGTCACGAAGACAGTATGGCCGGACAGCATCGGCTGTCTGCATTGTAACGTACGAAAAACGCTTTCCGGGGGTTCCACGGGGATAATTTAGAAAATATGTCGGATTATTTAAGATCTGCTCTGGGATACTTGAACGGAGCCGCAAACACCAACGATTACGTCGGACAGATACTGGAAATCAACAATGTGAAACTACGCGTGACCAGGCTACTTGCCGAGGGTGAGTCTGTCAACCCCTTACAGAGTACTTCATTCGCTGTCGCACAATTTTACGTCCCAATCGAAATTGACTCTAATGTCACTGTTATTTTTCAATCACCGAGCGAAAAATACTTAGTTTTTTATGCAACAGTCGTCAAATTGTTGGAAACAGCGGTTGTCACTGTGCCAACAATGTGAATTATCCTAGTCTTGACATGTGTCAAGTCTGTTTTGACATTCAGATATGAAATGCCAATGGGCCAAAATTTTGCTGTATCGTTATCAACATTAGTAAAGAAAGACGATTAGGTTAAATCTACGTTCAAGTGTCTATTTAATATTCATAGGTATTGTTCTATGAAAATTTAATATGTAACTCATTACCTGAATGTACTGTAGTTTGTTATGTTGAATGTAGAAGTGAATTTTAATGGGAAATCTAGTAAGATATTTTTGTATGGTGAAATATTGTTATATTGTCGATCCACTTGGAAATATCGATGCTTGGAAAACGTCAACACTATGCCTGGAAAATGGCATTAATATTTTGAATGTACTTCATCATGTACTTTTAGAGAACTTAAAATTATATTTCTTTTGTTGAGTTATTCACATTGAAATATTTGTATCAACAGGTGGTTGGGCTTTGGTATTTGCAGTTGAAGATATAAATACAGGGAAAGAATATGCACTTAAGGTAGATCATCGCTGTGTTTGCATTGTTCCAAAGCAAGTTGAAAGAAATTGTTCTAATCTGTACCTGTGCTTTCAGAGGCTTATAGCTGCAGACGAGGATGCCAATAAAAGCATCATTCAAGAGATAGAAGTCTTGAAAAGACTGTCCGGCCACCCAAACATAATCCAGTACCTCTATGCTCAGCGTTTGGAACGCGAAGATCGTAAAGGATATGAGTATTTATTAGTAACGGAACTATGTCCCGGAGGCACCGTCGCAGACATGCTCAGAAATTTATCGACCAACACATTGTCCCTTGCTCAGATCTGTAAAATAGCCTATCAGGCTACGAGGGCTGTACATCACATGCACAGCCAGCAATCAGAGCCACTGGTACACAGGGACATAAAATTGGAAAATTTTTTAATCGGTAGCAACGGTCTAATCAAGCTCTGTGACTTCGGTAGTACTTCCAATCAGCAAATCTTGCCAAATCCATCCTGGAATGCTCAGAAACGCGCCACCTTGGAGGACCAGATGGCGAAATATACCACGCCCATGTATCGAGCACCAGAGATGATGGATACGTGGAACAACGAGCCTATTGGTCCTCCGGTTGATTGTTGGGCGCTTGGCTGTATAATATACTCTCTGATAACCTTGAGACATCCATTTCCTGAAGGTATTCAATTCGCATCGTATCAGTAGTGTGACTGATTCTTATTCAATTTCGTTTTATTCGCAGGTAACAAGCTCGCAATAGTCAATGGCAAGTACGCTTCGCTTCCGCCTAATCCACGTTTAGCCTGTTTGCACGACATAGTAAAAGGATGCCTTGAAGTGTCTCCAGTCCGAAGATTGACGACGTCGATGATACTGGAGCGTTTGGCAGCAATAGCCGAGTCTAATAACTTCGATCCCAGAGAACCCCCGAAAGTGGAAGTCCCGGTGAAGACCCCGCCGCCTCCTAGACCTGTTCAACCACCACCCAGCACGCCTACTCCGCCGCCGAGGCCGTCTCCTCCAGTGAACGTTCCTCCCCCAAAGCCTGTTTCGGTGGCTCAAACTGCCGTTGCCAAGGTCCCCGTAGCTCAACCGACAGGCCTATTTAGCTCGTTGAAAGGTGGTGCTGGTAGTATTTTAAGGAACCTAAAGGACACTTCAAGCAAAATGATGTACTCTGTGCAACAGAGTATGGCCAGAACTGAGTTAGATGCCAGTTACTTAACGTCACGTATATTAATCATGCCCTATCCGGCGGATGGGATAGAGTCTGCTTACAGAGCTAACCACGTGGAGGACGTAAGAGCATTTTTACAAGCTCGACATCCTCCGCCAGCTCGTATACAATTGTATAACTTATCTCGGGGCCGACCGAACGTGTCCAGGCTTCCTGGCAGACACATCGACTGTTCTTTTGCCTATGCTTCCTCGGATTCCAATGCCCCGCTGTTGTCAGCTCTCTACCAAATATGCCAGGATATTTATCGGTATTTGAATGCCGATTTTAATCACATTGTTGTGTTATACTGTAGCGTAAGTATACTTTGCATACGAATTATAAAGATATTGATATTTTTCCAACATTGTTTCCTTCCTTCAGGATGGATACAGAGCCAGTGCGACGGTTGCGTGTACGTTACTGATATACGCTAGGGCGTTCACCACTCCCGAAGAAGCTATAGCGATGTTTACAACAAGACGACAGCCTCCTCAGTTGCAACCCTCGGAATCACGTTGCATTAATTATATGAGTTTGCTGAGTACCGGAGTACAACCTCATACGAAACCTCTGGCTCTTCGTTCTTTACTAATTAAACCCGTTCCGCTGTTCACCAGAGCAAAGGATGGCTGTAGACCTTATATCGACATTTACAGCAACGGAGCTTTAGTATTTTCTACTAAGCGGCAAGAGTACGAGAATTTGAAACTGTTTGGAATAATGAAGGGAAAGGTTCAACTGGCTCTTAATAATGCCACCGTTAGAGGTGATGTTACACTGGTTATATTCCACGCCAGGCAGCAGCTGGGTCGTATGATCGGCATCAAGATTGCATCTGTTCATTTTCACACCGGTTACATACCGCTTGGTGAATCTGACTTAACATTCAAGAAAATGGATCTCGACGACGCGCCTGAAATTGGCGGAAATTTTAGTATTATTTTGGATATCATGGTGGCCGAGGAGAATCCAAAGATGGCCAGAGTTCCAGCTCCTTGGGAAGCGGAAGCAGCCTCGAAATTAGAACCAGATCCGTTATTCGGGTCCACCTTGGAAATGGAAGAAACTTTGGAAAGCTTTAGAATTGTTAAACCAGAAGAGGTGAGTTGTAGAAAATTATTTGTTAGTCAAAAATAATTGGAGTTTATAAATTTCGTAATATCTTGTCTTTAAAAACGGTAGGTTCAAAAGGAAGCGGCAGCTTCGCAAGCAGTAGAAGCACAAAGCAACGTTAACGTAGAAGAAGAAGAACCTCGACAATCGATAGAGGACGAGGAAGAGGAGGCAAAGGAGGAAAGCAAGCTGCAAGAAGCAGATTTGTTGAATCTGGGAATGCCAGACACCAGTACCTTAAATAATACTCCAGAGCCTGCAGCAGCAAACCCGGGATTAGATATATTTTCTAACTCTAGTCAGAAAGAAAGCGATCTCTTGGGAGGCTTCGGTGATTTTATTCAACGAGAAACGAATAACACCGTGCCAACCATTACCGATCCTGTCCAGAACGATCTGCTTTTTGGACACGATCAGCCTACTACTAGGAACGATAATGCTAATAATAATTTGAACGATTTATTCTTCAACCAGAGCCAGCCCACTACCAAGCAGAATCTCGACGACTTGTTCGATCCACTCGGTGGGAACACCGCGAATAATCTTTTAGGAAGTATGCAAGGTTCTAAATCAAATACCGCGAAACCTCCGACTGAGGAGAACTTTCCGAGGAATTCGAGTGTTCCGAACTTCGCAGCTCAGAATAAGGATCCGTTCGCGAATCTTGCCAGCTCGCTAGGCGCTGGATTAACGTCCAGTTGGAATGGAACACCGAGGAACTCCAATACTCCACAATCCGCTAGTCCTGCTCCAGCTAGCACGCCGATACACACGAGCCCCAGCACGCACAAAAATGCAACTGGCGAGAGTAATACTACTA
>CAJDYZ010010846.1:76071-91805 GCA_903986555.1 Heterotrigona itama | reverse complement strand
TTTTTTTTTTGAAATAGTTTTGTAGCAGTTAAACTAGCGCAATATGTGCATATTGTAATGAAAATTTTTTTATATATGTAGTCATTCACATAAATCTATATATATATATATATTCAAATATTTTATTACAAATTATATACTAGTAGTATTTTAAATTACTGAAAATTAATTCTGAATTAATATTTTAATATTTTCGTTCAAACAAAGTTATAATGTACATTGAAATATTGCTTTATTTAAATGTCGGACATTTCATGAATATTAGTGTTATTAAGGATCAAGCAGTAGTTTACAAATATTTAAATTTCATGAAATTATGGAATTCAGATGGAAATCTAAGGAATTTTTGAAATATTTAAATTTCGTCAAATTTGAAATTATGGAATTTAGGTATGTAATGACGAGGAAATATCAAACGAATTTCCTTCGAATTTCTTTTATCTTAATATTAAAACTAAACGACTAGGATTTGATTAGAATACAAAAAGATACATCAATAAAAAAAATATATTATACATGAAATGAAATAATTTATAAAATCAATCTCGACAATACACTTGGAGATCACTAAAGTCTAAAGTAAGACGTACCCTTTTCGGTAAATAGTCATTGGACCTTGAGTTAAATAAAATTGACAACGTGTTTCAAGTTAGAGTGAATTATGATTTGATTAAAAGGATATCTCGAAGTGGAATGGATGAAAGTTAGCTGCTCGAAATAATCTGTACTTTGGAAACCAGTGACTCACAATCCAACGTCAGTTGGACGATAATTCACCGAAAATAATACAAGCTCAGGGCTGATACGTGGCCAAGGTTACTGCAGTCGTTCTGTGAAACAATAGTTCTTCCGAGTCGACCTAAAGTGTATCAAACAATTATTCCACCAGGGGAAACTGACAAGCTTTTAGAGCATATGTTATATTTAGCGAGTAACACGGTGAGAAACGGTCGAACACGCTACGAATTCTACTCCAGCTTGTTAAAATTATCGTTATCTAAGAAACATTTTGAACATTTTCAGGCAAGATCGCACAAATGGTGCTCATCAATCTTTATCCAGTTATTTAAGGGAACGTGGGATATAAAAATTCAATTCTTCTGCCAACTCGCTGAAGTAATCTTGAGTAATAGTATTATACATACAATACCTACATGGTTTTCTTTGTTCAATTCTTTGGAAGAAAGGACACAGAATGAATAGGAAATGATATCGTATGAAAACGAGCGAGATATTATGCAAAAATTGAAGAGTAATAAATGATATGAAGTTTAGTACTTATAAATACTTTAGTATTTATATTAGACGTTATCAATCCTTCGATATTATATTCGCAAAGAAGTGAGATTTCGTGTTATTTTATAGTTTCGATCAATTTCTTTTCCAATAGATTCGATTTCTTTTTAAACTGTAATTTAATTGATAAAAAAAGAAAAAAAAAATATATATATATAGATTACGCCAACGAGAATAAATAATTATGAAAAATATATAGAGCTGAAGAATGTAATAATAAAAAAATTGTAATAATCAAGTTATTGTTACTATTATTATTAAATTAAGTCTTTATGAGAAAAATGCATGTAATATATGAATAATAAGAAACATAAAATAAATTTCTTATATACCTACATACACAGTTATACATTAGATTCCATCTCTTTGACTATACTTGTTGAATTAAAAATTCCCGGTCTAATTATCATCAGATACATTCTAATATGATATTTCACGAGTGAAAATCTGCTTTGCGATCCAACGACATTCTCACGAAAATTCAGATTACTTTTCGAGACATATCTATACCGAAACATGTCAGCCAAGACTCTTCTCTTCAAACTTTGATCCCTTGTAGAGAAATAAAAGCGAGTTTTAAATTTATATTTAATAAAAAAATTTTCTCACATCTTTCAATCACGTGTCTGCTGAGAAACAATAATCATTCCCTGAATTTCAATGATCTACAAGAATACATACTAATTAGCAAATAGGCAAAACCAACAAGATTGCTCGTAACATAGACCAAGTGATAATTATATTGATTAAGTCAGAGACGATTACACCATGTGCTAGCTAAACTCACTCAAACGAACGTGTTGCAAAAAAAAATTCAGGACGCATGAAACCGCACGTAAACATCAAAGCCTACAGGCGGAATACGTTTCCCTCCCCCCGCCACACACCCCTGTTGGACGGTGGTTGTCGAGCGTTTAGCAATTCCGCTTCGAATCCATCGACGAGGCGGCGAAACGCAATTACGCTACCGAAAACGATCTACCGGTAAATATAAAAACGGCTCTCGTATGGCTCGTTAGCCGGTGCACGGTGTGCTCGCGGCGCGGTGTCGATGCGGTAATCCAATTTGCAGCTCGCCAGCACCCACCACCGTGTTCCGCGTCCAGGTATGGTAGTAGCTCGCCGGAATCGTCCTGCCTAGAAGCACTTTCACAATGTCGGCCGGAATTAGGAGTAGTTTGTCTCGTTACCGTCGCGACGCCGGCCACTCTTTGTGCTCGAACGATCGAACGTGGGTTCCGTCTCTCTCCCATTCCGGATAATGTCGTTCCGCGATATTGCCGGCTTACGCGTGTTTTCCATCGGTTTTCAGTTTCGTTGTCGTTTGTCGTTGACGGATCGCGCGAGAAACATATAGGGAGGCCGTTATACAGTAGAATTCGAATGCAAAAGTATTTGAATGCTTATGGATGGATAAATCTTTCCTGCGTGCCTCATGAAAGTGTTCGAACGCTTATCTTCCTTCTCTTCGTCTTATAATATAACGTATGTATTTAATATATATATTATAATATTGTACAGAATATAATAATATATGTATATATCATGTATATCTATAATATATAATGTAATAATAATTATAATGTTGTACATACATATATCATAATTATAATTACAATAATGCATATATTAATATATTTTTTTTTATGTATAGTAAATATACTAAAATAATTACTAAGTGTGTTATATGAAATTCTATTTGATGTGTTATATGAAATTTCTATTTGAATTATTTATGTATGATTATATTGTTAATAATTATAATGTTGTAATACATATATTATAATTATAATTACAATAATGCATATATATATATATTTTATGTACAGTAAATATAATAAAATATAATAATATATTTTATGTATAATAAATATAATAATTACTATATGTGTTATATGAAATATTCTATTTGAACTATTTATGATTATATTTGAAAACCATTCTGAAAATATGCATCTATAGAAGTTACGATATATTTGTTATACAATGCATATAGAATGAACAATCATCTAAAATATGCAATAAGAGTTGAATATAATTGTATTGAATATTATGATTTATCAATATAACGGATAATTAGTTCAAATACTTTGATGAGATCTGCGGAATATATGTATTAAATATTTTCGTAATTTCTACGCGCGCGCGCGCGTGTGTGTACACATATTTATTGCGTACATGTATATATTTTCAGACTCAATCGGATTTTACTGCAGTGTTGATAAAACATCAAAAAGATTTACTATAACATGCATAATATATTCATGAAAAAATTTCTATATGTTTTCGAATACTTTTGTGAACTGTAAAAAAAAAGATTGCTGATAACATCGAAGTTATAACAATTTTATATAATTGTATTGCACTACACTGAATTATTGTTACGAGAATGTTGCAGAGACATTCGTCAATCGTTTCATAATTCAGAGCAGTATTTGTTATACTCATTGCTCACTATTGTCCGTTATTTTCATGATTATGTTGCTCCCTCTATACTATCTAGTGCTGCACTTCATTATGAATGCATCTCATTATGAATTTTGTCTTGACTATCATTCTAACCTAAGTATGCATCGATAACGTGAAAAAGTACGTATATTGGTCTGGATTGCGAATGTCGTTTCTTCGAGCGATATTTAATTATTATCGCTTATTCTCATCAGCGCCTACGATTTTTCACTTATATAATAAGAGCTCACGTTTGAGATAAGCGGATTCAGCAGAGAGTGGATTCATTTAATCGGGTATTAACTGAAATTTCATTCGAACGAATGGAGTTCGTATAAACGGAGCTTTACTGAATATTATATGCCATGAGTACGTATGGAAGGAAACAGAGATATCGATCCCCATCTTAGAATAATTTTGGGAAGCAATTACTCAAATACAAGAAATAAAACGATTATCTAAATAATATACAATAAGTGAAATAATTATCTGAATGTGCAAATTAGTTGAATAATTTCATTGCGAATACTGCGAATTACGAAATATATATTTCTTTTATAGTTTCAGAGAAACCAGCCTGTGTATTGCTTTACACGAAGCATCTTGTACATTTTTGATAAATCAAAAGTGTTAGCAGCAAGAGTCGCGGAAGGTATTGCTTACCATTCAATTATTAAATCAACTTGTAACTTTTAGCGGGTGCATGTAGCAGAGTTTGCTCTTTGCTACATATTTGAGTACCGAGGGGTTCCGGAATTTTGGGATTCTACGTAGAACAGGTGACGGTGCATCGGTTGTTCTAAAATTTCCAGGATCTCGTCCTAATTTCATGTGAAACTGTATCAAAAATTAATTGATCTCAGGATACTTTTTACGTTTCATACAGAATATTTGCACGTATTCAAGTTGAAACGTTGGTTGTAATTTTTTTTCCAATATTTAAAAACAAATTATATAGTACTAAATTAATACATATACGTTTAGTAACATAAACGAAACATAAAACATCAAACTAAAAAATAGGTCGACGTATTTAAAAAAACTTACAAGTGAATGTTATTTACTTGGAACGAGGAATACTCAGAAATAGACTTTTTTAGAAACGTAATATTTTTTAATCGGGATGAATTTAAAAATCAATTTTTTAGAAACGTATGAAAAACGGCTGTGCTATGTATCGAAGCTACATATAAATGTTCAACATTACATTTTACAATTCGACAACAATCTGTTATTTTAAATTTCAATAAAATGAATATTCAGCTGTCATAGAAATCTACAATGTGCTTTAACACGTATGTTTTACGTATAATAGGACGTATACTTGACAGTTCAAATAACAAACCGATATATATTTAGAAAGAAGTGGCAAACAAACGAAAAATCCATATCATATACGCTGTATTCTTCTCTTCATTAGAGATGTTATTGTTTTTGTTCTTCTGTAAACTTCACGTTTAGTTGATTTATTTTTTTATTTAAAGGAGGGAAATTTTGAGCACATTTAATTATGTAGAAAAGTTTTTTTTTTCAAAGAATACCAGGAACATAACGAAAATCAGAGAATCTAATTTTTATTGCAAAGTAATGGAATAAACTATTAATTCGTAAGTATAGTATAATATCCCAATTATTTTATATTATTTCATTTGTCATGCGATTTGTACTGCAATAGTAGAAAAATGAAAAAAATGTAAATTCTAAATTGTACAACATTAATGTCGACCATTATTTAAATACTTGAAAAGATGATTATTTAAATAATACATCCTACTATTTCCATTGATTCATCTACGTGAATAATTAAACGAATTTCTCATCGAATTGTTTTATCAAAATCACTCTCCTGTAACACATGAAAATTGTATACTTTCCTATACTCCAAAATTCCGAATTACTTTGTAAGGGTTCACCAAAACGTTCAATATATTTATTTATTCTTCGAATACTTCACTGGTAAGATCTCTCGCTACAAGAGACGGCAGTACAGTACCCGGACAGATACTACAACACTAAATCGAATAAATAAATACTCTATAAAGCGAGCAGCGCTTGCAGCTTCCTCCTTCGACAGTGTGCCTTGAGAGGGGCCCGTTGGAAAGCAAAACCGAGCCTCTGCACACGTAATCGTGCCGGGTCGCATTTTCAATAAGCCGAGGAACACCCTCGGGAAACGCTGCTCGTCTGCTCGGTTCGCATGTGATGAAAGATTTCAGCCGATTGCCGGTTCTCCCTTTCTTCCGGCCGGTGGGCACGATAAATGTTTCACGCGCGCCGCCCCGGTCAATGGGACAGAATCCCAAAAGAAAATGGTTCCAAGGGCAGAGCCAGCCTCAGTTGGAATTTCCCCGGAAGAAGAACAGCAGTGGCAAAAGCAGCAGCAACACGGCAATAGTTTAGCCGGTCGGTATCGCTAATGCAGTCCTCTGTCCAGTTGGAAGGAAATTGCATTGGATCGAGCTGCACTGGCTATATATAGGCCAGCCAGGGGATGTGAACCAATTCTGGCTATCAATTATCTCAAATAGCGCGAGTTAAACCAACCCATTCTCTAACCTCCGTTAGTACTGCTGTTCCTATCCATGCTCGTTCTATACCACCATCTTTCTCCGTTTCTCCACTATTCGTTCTTCCCTCTGTCATTCGCTCCTCTTTCTCGACTAACGTTGGTCGTGTCCTCCAGAGGTTCCTTCTCCGTCTGAATTCAATGATTCTACCTTTTTCTGTCTCTGTCTCTGTTCCTGTCTTTCTTTCTTCTCGTCCTCCCCCAGCCCACTCGAACCATCCCGAGTCGTCCCTTCTTCGTTGGGTCGGCAGACCAGCCTCATTCCCCGGCACGAGCTTCCTCCTGACTTCTGATTGCTTCTGTCCCCGGCCAGCTGCTCCGTGACCAAATCGATTCGCTGTTTCGTTGAATTTTCCAGACCACCCTTACTCCTGGCTAGACGTCGGCCAAGTCGTCGTCGTCGTCTTCGGGGGCTAGTTCCGAGTAACGAGCATGCCAACGAGGAACGGCTGCGCGATTCGAAACGGCCCGACCGAGCTAACTCTCGCTCTTTGTTCATCAGCTTTTGTCCTCCTGTTGCCGTGTCCTTTGAATTATCGTTCTTTTCCATTTTCTCTCTTCTTTTTTTCTTCCTCCTACTTCTCCTCCTTTCTTTCTTCTTCTTCGTTTTCTCTGTTCGTCCCTTTCGGTTAATTCCTTTTCTCCTTCACTTCGGTTAGTTTCGCTTTGATCCCCCTCGCGTTCCAGGCTCGTGGCTCACTTTTGTGAGAACCTGACACGCTCGGAATTTCTAATGACCCTGACGAACGCCTGGATTCTAGTAATATCCGATTCTCTTTCGATTGCCAGTTGCACGTGGCAATAGTCAGCGGGTTTCGGTAAGTTTCGGTAGATTATTATAAAGCCGGTTGAACGCTTCTCGCACGTTTTTTATTTTTCGGTTGTTCTGTTATAACGTTCTTTGAGTGAATGTTTAGCACAAACTGATTGTTTCTCGCTGCTTGTATATTCCGATTATCTTATTATTCATCGAGGACCAACGTGTTGCGTGAACAGAATTCTTTCTCAATAAATTTATAAATATTACTTTTTGTCGAATTCTATTTTCCTAATATTGCGGCTGTAAAAGGAAACCACGCAAGAATTCGCGTAATCGTAGTATTAATCACAGGATTTCATGTTGGACGATAAAAGCTTGATTTTAAATTGCTAATAAAATTCAACTAAGTCAGAAAATTCTAAACCAAGTAGTACAACTCCGAATTGTCAAGATTCCCAACGGTTCAATTAGGATCTCACGTCATTCTAGAATTTTACGAAATTTCCAGAAATTAATATATTCGTGACATTGCGACGAGTTGTTGCTGGATTAAAAAACATCAGTCACAAACGAGTTGAAACATGCGGAAAAGTTCCATTCCACGATCTGGCCAACTCAAATCTCGAATCAATTCCCGAGGCAAGTTTCACGTGATGGTGAGCGTGTATCAACTTCACGCAGACCTCGATCTCTCCCATCGGATGGTTAACAACCGCGAGCGTACGAAGTAGTCGAATCAAGGATTCGGGCGGAAACAGGGGAGAAGTTAAACACGTAAGCGCAAGCAGTAACGAGCAAACGATAAAATAAGGTAAAGTGTCTTTAGGGTTGTTTATTGTGAACACAGGGATTCTGTGTTTGGTAATCTGTCTCAGTTGAAAGACGGATAGAGAAAGAGAGAGAGAAAAAAAAAGAAAAAAGAAAAAAGAGAGAGAGAGGAGAGGTAGCAAGTCGGTTACACGAGAACGACATATTGGATTTACATGTACCAGAGCGCGTGGTAGGACCGGTTCGAATTAATGGCAGGGGCTATTACGACGCCGAATGAATATGCATAAAACTGCACAAAGTGAATTGGTGGTGGCGTTATAGCAAAGGGTTGAGAGAGACAGGGCTCGGTCAGCTCGAGGGGGTGGTTGGATGGGCAAGGTGGGCTGCTGGTAGGCGTGGTTACACGTGACGTCACCGGCTCGTTGTTCTATTTTACCGAGGACAGTCGCTCGTGGGGCTGGGATGGGCGAGCGCGTTGGAGTTGTTGTGTTTTGTGTCCCCGCCATGCTTCATAAATCAACGAAACAAACAGAAACGCCGGCATGCATCGCGGCCAACGCCGGGCCAAACTCGATTCTGATGGCGAATGTATAATTTAATTCCGTCGCAGCGCGGCCAGCGCACCGCCAGCCTCTGCTGCTGCCTGCTGGATTCGTAAAATCCGCCCGGGCCCCCCCCCCTCCTCCCCCTCGACAAAAGAATATCGCGCGCCAGGGAAATTTCGACGATTCCGAACGGTTTTGTTCGAAACCGCCGAAACCGACTAACCTGTTATCCCTCCCTCCCTCCCACCCATCCATCTGACCGTAACAGCCACCCTTTGTCCGCGATAATGAAATCAAGGTTTGCTTAAGGGTTGATGATCTCGTGTCAAAGGGCCGAGGGCAAAAAAAAAAAAAAGATAAAAAGTTGATTGCACTCGGTTCAAACGGTTTTCGAATTGTCACTGATCGAGATTAGCTGACATAGAAATGAAATTTGCTTTCCTTTGATTTGTTCGATTTGTTTAATTCGACACACTGGAATTCTGTGAATAATACGTTTGCTCTTGTGTTAAAATGTGGAACGTTCTCGGTTATCTGTGATATCAGTGACTTACGGTTAGTTGCCATTTTTGTCGTCTTTTTATTTTTGAATTTTGGACTATGTGTTTAATTAGGTTGTGCATGAGTTTTTTTTTATATGAAGATGGTGAACGTGATGAGTTTTTTTTCTACATTTTATTTATTAATATTCGAATTTTACTTTAACATGATTTATAGTTGAAAAGAACGATCCACCGCACGAAGAAAATTTCTGCCAAGTCTATATTTATTTTTTATATAGAACAATAGTTTTTGTCGAAAAACAACTTGGTATACACGTAAAAGGATATTATATATCAACTAGTACGAAATGAATGTCGATTCCAAGGCACTTTGCGTAAAATCATCAGAATAATCAATATCAAAATTAAATGTACACGTTTAATTTCTATTCAATATATATTGTACACTGTATATTTAATTCTCGAGTTAGACATGCCATTGTCACAATCACAAATTGTTACTGCAAGAACAGAACGACTTAACCCTCGTTGTTATTCGATCAAAAAGAAAAAAAACGGAGAACATTTTTCAAGCAAACAAACGAAACACTGTCAACAAGAGAAAAATACACTTCGATTATTTCAACGATCGCAAACTACTCGGTACTTCGTTTCTTAACGTTATTCGCGTAACAAGTCCCTAGAGTAAATGAAAAAATCGCACCGTCGCATAAATAAATAAATAAATATATATATATATATATATATATATTTTCCACGAACGGTTTAATTTACAATTTGACGTAATTTGACGGGGTGAGGTGCCGAAATATTGATGAGCATTCCAACACCACGAGCCGAGATAAATTGGATTCTGGTGGTGACCTTTTTCCATCGATGGTGCGTAATCTAATTTCGAGCGATTCAGGGATCCCGGTTTTTGCGGAAAAGACTTAATTTTCATATTGCCCGGGCAGGTTTCGATGGCCGATCAAACATCAATTTGCGGCGAACGACAAACATAAACGTCGTGCCGACACGTGTATTGGATATTCGCTACGGTGACGTTGTATACTATCTCTCTTGGTGATACTGTCTCTCGTGTTACGTCTTATTTATGAATTTGTAATTATCCCCCAACCCCCACCTTAAAATTATATTCCTTCCGCTGACGTGTCGGTTTACCGCGTGATATATAATTCCCATGATTTATAATCAACGAGCAGTTCCAGCGCACTTTTGCAGTGACACTTTCTGAAACTAAAGGCGTTATTAAAGGTTATGAATTAAAAAAATTTGAATAAAGGATGAAATTAAAAGTTACGAATATTTGCGATTTCCTTTGTACGGCAGCCTTTTCCATTCTGTGAAATTTGGTTTGCGACGATCGTACGAGAAGATTTTATTATTCCCTTCGTCTGTGTTGCCAGTAATTGTTACTTAATCTTTTAATACCAATCTACAATAAATTCTATAAATTTCAAGCTTCGAATTGAAATGCTCTTTTGTGAATTTATGAATCGCAGATAGAAGTCACACACCTCTCTGCCAATGTATTTGTTTCGATTATTTTTAGAATGAAAATCGATAAAAAATTTCATTTTTAGTGGATCGATAATGTTCGTCACTAATATTCCTCTAACATTGTATCATTGAATTAATATTATTATCATTGCTCCTTCCAAATTACTAATCATTTACCATTTTCTACACTGTAACGTTTAAATAATTGAATAAAATTTCGTTTGAAGTCACGAAATTTATTTCCATCGTTTGTTTTGAACATTTTTGATATAATACATTGCAACTGCACCTGACGATTACTTGCGATCTGTGCCTTCACTTGTGTAAATCCTAAACGAAAAATTGCATTCGCCAACGTGTAAAAAAGAAAAAAAAAAAAGGAGGGAAAATGGTTCTCTAACGCATCGCGGAGTAAGTGGCTTCCTTCGGTAAATTTGTTTCACTTTCTACTATTCCGTCTGTCGTCGAGTGGAGTTCGAGGATCGCGAATCGAGAAACGGCTTCCACTGTGAACTTAGTAACACTGAAAAATTGACGAGTGCAAACATAACTATCATACCAGGAAGTTTTCACAGTAAGAATATTCGATTTCTGTGACATCCGAGTGAAACGAGACAATTGTTTGCAGAAGAGAAGACGAACGAAATAAAAATGGACTATCAGATAACTTCTACGATGGAAATTTCTGCTGTACGCGTTTTGAAATTAATATTACGTCCAGGAAACAAATAAAAATTGCGTTCGAGATATGCTTAATTCAAATCGTGCTTTCTTAAAATTCTTTAATTTGTAAATTTTACTTTCAAACTACTTTCTTCAAATTTTCGATTCTTATTTCGAGATCGCTCGTTCGGATGAAACTTTAATGTTTCGTTCATTTCCATATTTTACTCTCGAATTTTATTTTAAATTATTACTTTCCTAACTTCTAATTCCTATTTGAAATATTTGCACCGATAGTTTGAACCAAACTTTTACATTATATCAATTCTCTCATTTTATTTGCATTATTGCACATTAATTACTACCTGTCTGACTAATATTGGGTTTGACTACTGCGATGTCTTTCACAGCATATGAAAATATAAATATGATTATGTAGAAAAAAAGTAACATAAAATATTTATCAACTTTTATCTTTTTTAAGTTTCAAAATACTCAATTTAAATTCAATAGTTTCGTTACTTTGTTTAGTTAAAATCAAAAGATTTTAAATGAAATTCCATGTAATAAATTATCGTAGAAACTATATTAATTTCACATCATTTTATATCTAATAATAAATTTAAAAGTCACAGTGAAAAATCTTATTTTGTTATTTTAAATGAAATAATTTTCAAATAAATAAATATTTTCTGCCAAATTAGTTTCTAACTGAATTAGCTTATTCCAATTTCGTATAGAATAAACAGAACACTAGAGAAAAAGAAAATCTTTTAAATTTTTCGTTGTACAATTCCTTGTGTCTCATAATTTGCAAATAAACATTTATTCCACACAGTTCTCATTACAAGGAACAATTAAAAACGCACGACAGGTATTTAATCTCTGGCCAGATAATCTCTGTTAATATTAACTCCTTTTTTAATTTAATTTACCGCCCCATAATTAAAAACTTCATTTCGAATGAATCTTTAAAGTGTGTGATGTGGGACAATTTATATGGATCGCTTGGTGTTTTGTGCACTGGCTGCAATTAATCGCATTAAATATTTACGTAAGCAAATATGAGATGCGATAAGTCAACGAATCTCGAAACACGGTTTAATTGGCAAATTATTTTACTCTCTCCTGACGAAATTAAAGGCAGCTCGTAATTAACGCACTCCTCATTTATTCGATGACATTCGATGACACTTTTGTACGATATTAATTTCAATTCAAACGAAAACGCGGGAGAAGTCCTTTGACGCGTCGACTTGTAATTTATTATTTCTAAAAATACCAGGGACACAGAAATTAATAGTTTCGATAAAAAGTACGGTTATATGTCGCGATTTCACAGCATGTCTGAGTAAATCTGATTTGTTCACAAACAATTATTACAAGGCGTGTATTGAAATACTTTCTCATTTAAATTAATCTAAGCCGAATAAACTAAACGAGAAGATGTATTATTCCTCTCCGGTTGGAAAAGTAGAATTTCTATCCACTGTGCAACGTGGAAAAACTGTCGTCGCTGGATGTCGTTTAGCAAATGTTTGTCTCGACTTATTGTCAACTGTCTATTGAAACAGCTGCTTTCCAAACACGATCAATCGCAAGTATCGGGCCATCATTGTGAACTATGCAAATATGCGATCGTTCTGGGACTTCCACTATCGCGACTAAAAGTGTAAATTCGAAAATTGCTCGAAACTAACGATATTACATTCCTCCTATCGCCGACAGTCTGGAAATTGTTCCTCGATTTTATGTCATTAATGATCGACGTTCTCCCGAGTTTTGTGCCAAACTTTAAGCTGTACCATCGGCGAACTTAACAAATTTATTGCATTTATTGCACTTTTGAAGTTCTTCTTTTAATTCTTATTGTTATCTTAGTTTGAGAATAATTTTCAAACTGGCGTTAGTAGATAGATGTTTAAAAATATTATCGATTTAATATGCATAAAAATATTATTACAATATAATAATATATAAATATATATAATGTATTATGTATACGTTATCGAACACGTACTATCATAATATCATTATATACATTTATATATTATTATTATTATTATTATTATTATTATTATGTTATATACAAAATATTATTAAACATGTATATTCATTATCATTATACATGTACGTATGACATTATTAATAATTATTATTATATAATATAATATATTGATATGATTGATATTAGATATTATCGGACGTTTGTATTATTTCCATCAAAAAAAAAAAAAAAGAAAGAAAGAAACTTTGCATTAATTCATTTCGTTATTCCGAGGTCACGTTGTTAAAATATTGCCTCAGTGATTATGTATGTATAGCATTTGTTCGAATCGGCATTCTGAAATTCCGTTGACATATTTCCGCTATTTCTGGCGTGCATCGATACGCCAAATGCTATTTTCATGTAAAGTAAAATCCTATTAACTGTCGACTGGCTGTTCTCACTGCCATTTCCTCAATATGCTTTTTCCATCGTCGATTAAGCAATTTATTTCATTTGAAATTACTTACCCGGTATACACAGGAAAGTTTTCTTATTTTAGCGGGCGCATCGTATCGTAGTATTTTATTTAACCTCAATCGTATTCATAACTGTAGATAAAGAAATATCCAGCTGTACGAGAGTTAAATACCCGAATGAAAGTTCAAGGTATTAATTCACGTGATCGTAAAAATATTTCTCTTTCAGAAAATATTTCTCCACCGCGAGAAGATGTTGAAGCGTTCGACAAACAACTTCGAGGTGTTTAATTAAACGTTAAAATATTTTCCAGCATTTAATTATATTCGCTGTACGAAGATAATATTTTCAAATACTTAGGACTTGCTCTCGCAATTTTTTTAATTGCGATCGGTCGGTTAGGCAAATTATTTCCGCGTGTAAAATCCCTTAACAAGTCTGATCTGATCGGCAAATGAAAGTTCAACGACAGTGACATATTTCTCGGAACGCGTGAGTCCTCTTCTTTTTTTGGCCAATTGCTGCGTCAGAACCGAAAGCGAGAGGCTGTCAAAGAAAAAGAGTATCTTACAGCTGGCTGTCCATTTAACAGAGTGTATCTAAATGAAAGAAACGACAGAGCAGGGAATTAAAGTACCTTTGTTTCTTCTTTCCAGACTCGACAATACAAAGGATATCCACTCCAGCGTCCCTGCTCGCGTAAATTAGGATCCGAGCGAATGGAAAATCGCTGTTCGAGTCCAATCGGCCTCGTCAATATTCTCTCTCTCTCTCTCTCTCTCTCTCTCCACCGTATAATGATTATACACGGTCACTGCTTCAATTAGATTTTCATGATACGATTGATATTATTCTTAAGGAATCGGCGTTGAAAGTAGCAGCAAGAAACTAGCGCAATATCGAGGCTCTTTGCTCCGTGAAACGAAATCGAATCAGACGTGTCAGCGACGAGTAACGTTTAAAGAGACGAGCAGGCGAGAAACGTTGAAGGCAACGTTTAGGTTAACTAATCGTAAGCGATGATAGAAATAAAGTGTCCACTTTACGACGATCGGAAGGATAATTTATACGAGGGATCTTTCTTTTTCTCTTGAATAATACACTCATTTTCGAGATTAATTTAGAGGGGATACTTGATTTACCGACTTTCAGAATGTACTTTGTTTTAAGAGCGTTTTACTACGAAAGACATTTACATATTTTTCTTTCTTCTTCTTCTTAGATTACGTTCTTCTTTTTTTTCTCTCTCTCTTTTTTTTTTAAGGAATTGTACAATTTCCTTGCAGACGAATGTTCTTTTTTTTTCTTCAGAAACTGGAAATTTCTTCTATTTCAAGGAATCACGCGTTTTATTCATAGATTTCGTTAAAGGATTACAGATGGAAATATTCTTCATAGACAGAAACAAAGTGTGACAGCGAGATGTACTTTTGCATTTATATTTGACCATAGCAGTTTGAATTTTAAAAAAATATGAAACAACTTAATACCAGAATGTTTAATCGTTTGAATTTCAAATGAAATTTTCGTCACACGGAAATACAGGAGAAATTGAAACAAACGGTAATTCTATCTCGAAAGAACTTCAAATCGTTTCGTCAAGAATTTCATGTTTGTAATGCGAGCATAACGAGCATATTATACATTTTTATTTTATTCTCTCGAAATTTTTCGTTACGCAGGAAAGAAAGAAAAACAAAAATGAATAAAAATGTTGAACTATTTTAGAAGAAAGTACAGCTACTACTATCTCGTAAGGTAAAAAGAATTTTCAACAAACATCGGGAGAGACACGATGGAAATCGCGTAAATGGAAAGCTACTTAAACTTCTTCATCCTGCCCCTTCACTCTGTGTTCCCCATTCGCAGACTATCGTTTGAGATTACAATCACATTACGAGCAACATTTCAAGCGAATTGAAAAGTTCCTTTACACTTCCCTTATCGGCGAACATTCGACGATGTATTGAGATTTCACGAGGAAAACGAACACAGCCCGCTTTCGCTCAACTTCCATCCGATGTCATGCTTTCTATCTCGTGGAAATCAAATGTGGAAGTCACTTTATCATCGAAAACAGGCTTTCTTTGACCGAGTTCTCCAATGACGTTAGCTAGCTCCCCAGAATAAAAAAAAAAAAAGAAAGAAGCATCGTCGATTGAATTAATTGCGACTAGACGAAAATTCACGCGTGTATAAATTCTGTAATTGG
>CAJDYZ010010843.1:19679-37894 GCA_903986555.1 Heterotrigona itama | reverse complement strand
TTTTTTTTTCATAGATTACATAACCAATAATATCAACATATCGAATTAGATTGTCCCAAAAAATTTCTTTCCCGATCTGTAACGCTGCTAGTAAATCACAAAAGTTTTAGAAACATGGCATCATGAGGCTTCCGTAGAGAGATAATATATCAATAATATAATGTAAAATATAAAATTATTATTACACATTCATTGCCTATAAAATAAAAAGTTTGTGGCGATAGTACTTCAATAATGCATAAAAGAGAGATTCATTCTATATTTCTTTGAAAAAAATTCGGTTGGTAGAATTCATTTAAGAAAAGATTGCTATACATACGTGTTATTACCATATTTAAGCAAGAAGTAAAGATTCATATATAACAAATCACTTACATGTCTCTATTTCTGTATTCAATATTTTCATTAGGACATCAATCACCGCAACAAAATTTTTAGCTATCACCTCTCGTTTCGTTTCGATTTACACTACCGGAAGTATCTAACTTCACTACTGATATAAAACGCATATTTCAATACAACGTCTTTCTCTCAAACAGAATGCTATTAGAATTTTTAGTCGTTGCAAAAAATTAACTACATTTTATAATTCATCTGTATTTATTAATTATTATAAGCAATTATACTTAGGACATAAAAATATATTCTGACTTTGTCTAACGTATTGTTTTTCAAATTTTTGAACACTTTTTAAGACTTAAAGCTATTTACTGACATCTCTAAAATGAAATTGAAATTTAACTTATTACTGTAATTAAGATACTTAATTTTTATAATTTATTATTTTTTTATTTTTATAATCTGAATATTTGATAATGAGACGGAAATTTAGATTTGTTAGGAAGATATTTCACTAAAAAAATAAGCAATACGTAATGTACATGCATTGCATATATGCATTGTTATATACCTATTTACAATTAAATATGATACGATTATTTCTTCTTTACATCATTATTCTTTATACTTTATTTTACTTAATCTTTTACAATGCACTTTTATTGAAAATACTTAACATAAAATATATTTGTGATACGTTATCTACTATTTTAATATAGATGAAATAAAATGTATTCATTATCTGCAAATATTTTATTTTTTCCAAAAATAATTATAAAATCTATATGAAAATATGTGTATTTTTATGGAATAAAAATATTATCAAAAAAGGAGTATTATAGCATACAATTACAAAAATTCCATTGGAATTAGTAATAATTTGTTATATATGTTGTAACATAGGAATTAATGTTGGAATTAGTAATAATTTGTTATATATGTTGTAACATATTTGTTATATACATAATGATATTTGTTATATATATAAATGATGCACTGAACTCAATATTACAACATACGATACGTGCAAATTTACAGAATATTCTTCAATAAATATAATATTCTCATACAATTTTCATAAAAAATAAAAGCATAATCAAATCATAAGTCATTTAGTTTTTTGAACACAAAATCCATCTCAGGTCTATTTTGTGCCATACGATTAGTACACCACTTTCCTAAAACTATTAGGTTGTTATAAACCTGTTTGTCCTTTTCACCTGCTTTTTTATCAATTAGCAAAGAAAGATTTTTATCTTCCCAATTATCAATAAAATCTTTTAAAAACTTATTTTCCAACCTAGATTCATCATAAGCAGATAAACCAGTAGCTAATTCAAATAAAACTATACCATAACTATATGTATCAATTTTTGTAGATAATTTTCGTCCGTGTAAAAATTCTTCTGGAAGATATGGTCTAGTGCCATGAATTTTGCTTATCTAAAACGAAAATAATAAAACAATAAATAATATATTCCATGTATTTTTTCAATAAAAACAAAACTTACTTTCATAGAATCTCTTTCTAGACCCTCTCTTGCTAAGCCGAAATCACCAATTTTAGGTTCCAAATTTTTATCAAGCAAAATATTGGCACTCTTTATATCACCATGTATTAAAGGCTTTTCTCCAACTGTATGTAAATATTGTAAACCACGTGCAATTCCTGTAGCTATTTCATGACGCTGGATCCAAGATAATGGTTGACTTCTGTGCTTTAATGATAATCGGTCTTCTAGAGATCCATTTTTCATAAGTTGATAAATAAGACAAGGAATTTTACCATCTAAGCTATAAGCATATAGTGGTAATATATTTTCGTGCCTATAAGAATTTAAAATCTTAATTTCTCTAAGAGATTGTTGAAGTTGAAGTATATGACTTTCATCAGAATCAGCCCCTCTTTTCTGAATTCTTTTAATAGCTACATCTGTATTTTTCCATGTACCTGTACAACAAAAATGTAATTTATGTATGAAATTAATGTATATTAAATAATTTATTACTTCTATTTTCATTACCTCTGTATACAATTCCAAAACCACCTTTGCCTAATATATTATATGTGTTCCAATTTTTAGTAGCTATAGTTAATTCATTATAAGGAACATGAGGTATAGTTGTTTCTGTTCTAAACATAGTGGCACCATTGTCTCTCTTTTCACTACTTGGAACACGTGAAGAAGCTGGTACAGGATTTGCTGCTGCTGGAGGAGCAACAAGTAAGTTGTTAGAATTACTTGGAGCAATTCCTTGCATGGCTTGCATTGGTTGATTTAAAATTTTATGAGATTCCTCCTTAGCATTTTTTTCCACAGTAATTTTTGGTGCATTTGATTCTGGTGGCGAGATCTGATTAAAATTCTGTGTACCTATCTTTAAATCTTTTGTATTTTTATTCAAATGTTTTCCTAGTACTCTGTAATGAAGATTTCCTTCTCCATTGTCAAGTAATTTATGAAATTTTTCTTCAACAAATGATTTCAATAGTACCATAGATTGATAATGTTGCATTCTAGACAACAGAACAAACAATTCCAATATAGTATGATTGTAATGACCCCACATTGTTAACAATTCATCCGTTGGATTCTTTTCTTTTCTCAAACTTTGTATTGTCAATACATCATATTTCATCCATGTACCTAAATGAATTGTCCAATTAGTTAGATTGTTAGATTGTTTGAGATATTAGATTATTTCATAAGGCATTGTTAAATATTATATATAATTTTGGTAACTTTTTTAAAACTTACCAGCAAGTTCTTCCCACTTGTCATTTTGATTAAGTATTTTACAAAGCTCTGATCGTTCAAAAAATGGTAATTGATAAATATATTTGATATTATCTGTACAACTCGATGTAGCCATAATGCAGGAATAAATTGTTCACACCATGTGACTCCCTGGAAGAGGGATATGGACTGTTACTTGCAATGATTCATACTAAATTTACAAAACAAACTTTTCCTCTAAATCAAAGCTCCATCTATTTGTATAGTTAGTTATTAGATGAAGGATTTCAAATTTATCGATAACCTCAAATGTATAACAGACGTAAATATAATAATTATATATTTACTATTGCAAAGAATATAATTGATGATAATTTTACATGATCGACATAATTAATTTTTATACACAGAAAAATGGAATTTAAGTTTTATTGAAAAGTTTTTTATTACTTGTCATACTTCATGCACAGACGAGGTATACCTCATCTGTGCTTCATGTAAAACTAGCATGACCTCTGGAGATCAAGTGTGAAGTTACGTTCACAATCGTGAATTACTGACAAACTTATTATTAAGTCTTTTATATGTACAAAGTTCGCCATTTTGGATCAGAGTCACTGGACAGGCAAAACGTTGTATATGTTGTAACAAAACTCTTTGCATGTTTCAGAAAAACGTTGCATCTTACAATTTAGAAATATTAGGAGATAACAGAGTATGGCAGAATATTTGGCATCAATTTTCGGTACAGAGAAAGATAAGTAAGTCGAATGTTCAAATTTATCATTCAATAGCATTCTCCAAACAAATATCAATGGTGTTATTTCTCTTTATTTTTAGAGTAAATTGTTCGTTTTATTTCAAAATCGGTGCCTGCCGGCATGGAGACAGATGCTCGCGAATTCATAACAAGCCAACTTTTAGTCAGGTAAAAATATTTTACTTAACCTATTTATTTTTTCCAAGCTCCTTAATATTATTAAATAATATTGTACTGTTCTGCGCATCTTACATGAGAATTTTGTTTTTTGATCTCAATTATTTAATATAGTTGTGCAAATATAAATACATTTATTCATGTGAATTATTATCTTAATTGTTTCAGACATGTTTGTTGCAAAACCTTTATGTGAACCCTCAAAATTCAGCAAAAAGTGCAGATGGATCTCATTGTAAGTATATCATAAATTAAACTTCTACCGATATATTCACACATATTAAAAATCATAATTCTTATAATTATTATCAATAAACATTATTTTACAGTGGTTGCAAATGTGTCTGATGAAGAAATGCAAGAACATTATGACAACTTTTTTGAGGATGTCTTTGTTGAGTGTGAAGATAAGTACGGTGAAATAGAAGAAATGAATGTGTGCGATAATCTTGGGGATCACTTAGTTGGGAATGTTTACATTAAATTTCGACGAGAAGAAGATGCGGAAAGAGCTGTGAATGACTTAAATAACAGATGGTTTGGTGGGAGACCAGTTTACGCTGAACTTTCTCCAGTTACTGATTTTAGAGAAGCTTGTTGTCGTCAATATGAAATGGGGTATATATTATCTGAATAACAGACAGTAAAAACAAATGAATTACAAATTTTTCCTTTGAAATATTTTGTTAATACTTCTTTTCCTAAAGAAATTCCATGTTCTTGCAGAGAATGCACGCGTTCAGGATTTTGTAATTTCATGCATTTGAAGCCTATTTCACGAGAATTACGACGTTATTTATATAGCCGAAAAAAGGGTAAAGGACGATCAAGATCACGTTCGCGATCACGCGGCCGTGATCGCAAACGAAGATCACGATCTCGTGACAGAAGATCCAGATCCAAAGACCGTCGAAAAGGTAGAGATGACAAAGGTAGAGATGGACGATCTGGAAGGTATTAATTATGTTATTTTTCAATTGTAATAATCCTTCATAATAAAACGATTTAAATTTACTTGTCACTCTAATGGCTGTTTTATCAAAAATATGTTTGCTAAAATTTTCACAAATATTTATCAAAATTGTATTTCATTTCTAAACATATTGAATTCCTTTAAACAATAAATACAAAAAAAAGATGGAATATATACTTTTCTCAAAACAAACTTTTATATATACATAAATACTTGGGAAAAAAGATGAACTGATATATAATTACCTAATACATAATTATGAAATTAATCATAGTGAAGATTATTGCATTTTTAAATATTACATACTGATATCAATTTCTTTTTAATAATTTAAATTTGTAAAATAGATATACTTTCTTTCAATGTAAAATGAATTCTGATTTCTAACGAATCATTAAATCTTTATATATAAACATCATAATTGTATAAAATGATCGCAGTATAAAAGAAATTTTGCATGTGTAATGATAAAAATAGAAAAATCAGAAAATTACGTATCCTTATTTTTAAATACATTTGCGAACTTGAATGTTAATATGTAATACTAGCACACTAATAATATTAAAACACAAAAAAATAATTTTTATATACTTCAAATTATATTTAGCATTACTTCCAGCAGGAAGCAATAATTATTACAGTATACAAAAAACTATATTGAACCTTCACGATATAAAAATAAATAAAAAATCCTTTGTATTTGTATTCATTTGTAATAGGCCAAATTGCTATATTAAACTCTAGCAAAATTTCTAATTATTTTTTTTACATTTTATTACAAGAATACAAGTACAAAAACTTACTGGGATATATAAACTGAGTAAAAATTAAGATTTTAATCGAGATTGTGACAAATATTTTTTAAAAATATTTTGGGAAACGATTCTTTAAGAAATAGTAGAAGTTTCCTTTATATATGAAATGAAAGCTATGAAAAATAAGGTGAATATCTGCAAACGAAATTTGATGAAAGAATATACTTTATATGGTTTAAATAAATTATCCAAAGTTTTTTTTATAAATAATTCTAAAAATAATATAGATTGAATTACGTTTTAACGTCGTAGCTGCATATATAAAATTGTGATATGCAAATGTTAATGAATAACGATGTAATGGGATGCACGCAATCGCCATTTAATACAATCAATATTATAAATCTATCTATAAACTATTGCTTCCTACTTTGAAATGACACAAACTCTTTAACAATTTCGTTAACGTCATTGCATCGATGTACATATAGTCGTGAATATCACGGATAAAATATATTATGTCAACCAAAGGTTCTTCGAATTAATCGATGACTTTTTTTAAATGCCGACAATATTAAACACGCATCCATTTGATCTTACAACACTCTCAGTATTCATTTAAGACAATACTTAGAAAACATCTTAATAATTTTACAGGAATAAATGTATCATATTTTGTGGACATCAAGGTATATTATACAGTAGACGCATTTGTTTCCTTCTTCCAATAACTATTAACAATTATTATGTAATGTAAAAAGTATATTAAAGTGGTACAATTGAGTCCGACGGAAAAGACGTATTTTGTAGTTTATTCTCATCAGAATTTCTCCAAAATATACTGTATACAATATTTTAGTTTAAGTATAAATATATACAGTTGTATCATAAGAGCGCACTAGGTATCATAGTGTGACTCTGACATAAGAGATTGAGCAGTGCGCAATGCTACTTTATATATCAGAAGATACACTACCTTCTTTGTGTAATTTTATTTTATTTTTTGTGGTAGTATAGTGCTTGTGATATCTATTTACTTCGCGTCTAAGCACAGAGGTATAAATTGATTAATTAATTTCTTCTCTTAAAGATACTAATAGCTTTAGTAACGTCCTGTCCACTTCACTTATAATGAAAATATTTACACTGTTTAGATTACTAATTAATGATTACAATATTCCGTAATAAGTTTGTAGGATATGAGATCATTGTTTAGGGGGGCTAATCAGCATAAACAATGAATTGTTGATTATCCACATCTGCAACTTCAACTTGAACAAATTGAGGTTGTTGAAGTTGAATTTGTTGTACTCCTCTGCCAATGGCATTACGTGACCTAGAAATATTAAACATTTTATGTTACTAAATAATTTTTTATTGAAAAAAAAAATAACAGATATATAAAAAGGATTATTAACTACTTACTTAGCCTTCGCATGTGTTAATATATGTGACTTTAAATTCGTTGATTGTGCAAATTTTTTGCTACATCCATCAAATGGACATACATAAGGTCTGTCTCCTGTATGAATTCTAACATGAGTACGAAGATTGAAATCCAGACTAAACCTTTTACCACATCCTTCAAATGTACATTGGAAAGGTTTTTCTCCTGTATGAACCAACTGGTGCCTTTTCAATTTGGAACTTTCAACAAAAGCTTTCCCACATTCTGCACATACATGCACCCTTGGCCCATGAGTATGTAAATGTTTACGCATTGCACTGTTATCTCTGAACATTTTTGTGCATCCTTTATGTGGACAAGCTATAGTGCGTTCTACACCGTCTAGAACAGGTGGTTTGCGTACTTTCAATTTATGACCAGGTCTAGCAAATTCTGCCAGTTGCTTTGGATCCGAAAGGTCAAGACCTGGCATTCCATCAGAAATAGAACTTCCAGAGTGATTGAATTTGGTATTGGATTTACCAGTCATGTATTCTGTGTAGTCTGGATCAGGCTCTGGATTTGAGCCTTCATCTGGAACATCCACCAGGTGAGGAGCTAATAGGACACTCCCTTTAACAACAACAAGCAGTCCCAAACAAAAGCTACTGTATTTATTTTTCATTATTTAAATCACATATTTTTATTTGTGTGTAATAGTAGAATAAACTTTTATAATGAATGGAATTTTTTAAACAAACTGTTCCAGTTAAAAATAAATATCCAAGGACAAAATTACATAATATATTACCAATACTTTTGTTTTTATATTTTTCATATAAAATAAATGCTCTGTTTGAAAACTCATATATACACATCTTAAATACATAAAACTATATACATTCAAGTAACATAAATTAACAAATAATTTGAAATTTATATAAATTGTACATCTTGAAAAATTAAAATTCATTAAATTCATTAAGTATGAAAAATGATTTCTATTCATATATTCAATAATGGAAAATTAATGTAAAATTTCCTAATAATAATAATTGTCTAATTAATACTACATTTCAATAATATATAACAACATATACATTTTAGTTTCCTTTTTCACGTTTTTCAGGTATAATAAGGAATATTTAATATTACCATGATGTACAGTACATTAAAACTAACAATAATTTTTTACTTAAGCTTGTTGATTTCTTTCTTATAATATATAGTTAAATAGATAGATATTTTAAGATATATTAAATGTGAATAAGTTTAATTATCGATTTATATAATACTATGGTACGATCACAATATAATTTACGTATTTGTCGATCTGTTTTACATTTTTTTTTTATCTTATCTGTCAACACACAATCTCAATAAATGGAAATTAAAATACAATTCAATTTTTTAAATCAATTCAATAATTGCGAATATTTTAGAACGACCATGGATATGTTATATATGAATGATGTAAGAAATTTGAATGCTTCATACTTGGAGGAATTAATTTATCTTTTCTGGGCGATTTAATACTTAAAAACGCTGAATTATACGTTTATTCAAGTGGAAATCTACGTAGACGTAGTACGTTCATGAAAAAAAGGCTTAAAAATCAAGTAGGAATATATACATAAAAAGACAAAGTTAGCACGATGGTTTAGAGTTTCGTCGATTCTGTTGCAAGTACATTTCCGCCATTATCATTCAACAGGACAGATCCAAGTAAAAGAAGCCATTTTCAAAATATGGCTGCCCCCTGGTAGCATAATGGCGTTCTCTCGATCAAAACAAACAACGCAAACTGTCAACGAATTCATTGATAATAAAGAACCGAGGGACCCGATTAATTTCTTTGGTAAGCCCGTGTGAAAAGCACGGTATCGATTCAAGACCACCGGAAGTGCGTATGAAACAACGTGCGTGGAGATACACTTGCTAAGATATAGCCTTTCTCGGGCGAATTTATCTATCGGGTCAGTGTTCTATCCGAATTATTGGCAAGGTTAGAAGGAAATAAACGATGAAAAACTTACCGTCATCGGTACCCGATGCCCACATCGTCACCGAGAATTCACCTTCGAGCGTCTTAATTTGCACTTGCTTCTGCTCCCACTTTCTAGCCTTCGTTTCCGAGCCCATTTCCCCGAAAATCGTATGGTCGGACGATCTGAATTTCGACGAGCCACTTTTCCTGGCCTTCTTAGGACCCTTTCTCGATGGGCCGGGACTTGACTCGACATAAATATCGTTCTCTGGGACCGGGATTTGATCATACACGCTCAGTGGATCAGTACCGACGATTTCCTCTTGCGTCTGTAGTATGATTTCTTCGCGTCCTGGCTCTGGAAGTGTTTGAAGTGCTATCATCGGCTGGCCATCTTCACCTTCGATCGTAGTTTCCACGGTCTCGCAGGGTATCTCAACCGGTATCGTTTCTATTTCAACCTCCTGAATATCAGGTTGAATCTCCACTTCGGTTATTATGTCCGAGGACGCCATATTAATCTCTGCTGACGCCATGTTACTAATCAAAATGGCTGGCCACGGTTACTCGCGCGACAAGCGGAACACCAAGTTAACTGATCACATGACCTGCTCCCACCATTTTGATTAGGAAAATGGTGCTCATCCAAAATTCCACGCACTTCTCTGAAGCGAATTCTCTTATTTGGAATTGTTGCTTTGATTCCTCTCGTAAAAAGTACAGGATTTACGTACAATTACTTGTGCGTAGCGTTCATAATGAAGTTCAATGACGGTGTATATATTTCGAAAACATTTCCTACGATACAGTTTCGTTCGATGTAATTCTTATGAGAACAACTAAAATATATTACCCTTTTTTTATTTTCTTTTTTTATTATCCAACTGCTCCATCTATTGGAAAGATGAAGTAACATTTTTATTCGAAAGAAAATCTTAAGTTCAAGTTTTAACCTGGAATGAGCTTTTACATTATTCTTTCTTAAATCTTCTCATTTTTATTAACCTCGACAATTTTTTAATATATACATTATATATATATACATATATATATACATCATATATATTAAATGTGTGTGTATATATATATAGATGCAAACTTGATTTGATATATTTGAAGTAACGTTGCATTGTACATTTGTGGCGTCTGATGTAACAAAAGTCTAGGTTATAATCCTGACATTGTTGACAATGGATTTGTCAAAAATACCAAACGACAAAAAATTATATCTTTGCAAATGGTATTTCAGGGGTAAGATACGTGTCTCTAATTGCAACGTTCTATTTATATAAATACGTGTAAATATTTTGTTTATTCTGTAGCCGGATTTGTTTTTCTACCATTTCTTTGGGCTGTAAATGCTATTTGGTTTGCAAAAGAAGCTTTTATTGAGCCTCATTACGAGGAACAGAAACAAATTAAAAGATGTAAGTTTTGCATAATATAAATTCAGTATTTAGTAAATTTTATATAAGCAGCATGAAATTTTTAATATTACTAAAAGATACTAAAAGATACTAAAAAGAATTGTAAAAAGATTGACTAATTAACATCATTCATTTCATCTTAATTATGATTATATAAATTCAATATTATATTCTATGTTTATTAAAATATAGAAAACTAGCTATCTTTGGTAAAATTATTTATTGTTTGTATATATTGTGATATATTTTGATATTAATTTTTTCAGATGTAATATTTTCTGCAATTGGAGCAAGTATATGGTCAATTGCTCTTTTAGCATGGATTATTACGTTTCAAACACAAAGAGCAGCCTGGGGTGAATTCGCAGATTCTATTAGTTACATAATTCCAACCGGCATTCCTTGATATATTTATCTTTATTTAATTCTTTACAAGTGATTATTATAATATACATTTTTAATACATAAAATAAGACTGTTATTTTTTTCTTAGGATTTGATTAAATAATAATAATCTAAATTATAAAAAGTATAGTTATAAAAAATATACTGTTGTATTTAGGTGCACTAGTAAATTGACGAAATTGAACATAAAGTGCAATATTTTATACATATTTTATAAAAGAATTAATATTCAAATACATTTGAAGAATTTATTTATTTTCATATGCATTATTTTTTACTTAATGAGAAACGTTAAACAATTCTTCGCCGTCGTCTAAATAGTTTTACATCTCTGTAAACTAATCTTGATAGAAGCTGAAATAATACATATTATATTAAAATTTGAACGAATCATTATTTTTTAGATATTTAATATTAAATAAACTAACCAATAATGCTAACATATCTGCAATCATGAGCATATAAAACACATCGTGCCAACCAGCCCAATTTGCTACCATTCCTGCTAGTAGTGGACCTACAGCAGCTCCAATACTGCCTGTACCATCAATAATTGCAGTAACTGTAGCTAAAGCTTTAGAATTATTTCCCAAACTAGGATGTGTTCCTAGTTCAGCAGATACTGCAGTTGTTATCAAGGCATATGGTCCATTTACTAATAAACCAACTATTAGCAGCAACAATATGTTGGTTGCCAAATTAGTACTCCCAATATAGTTGTATATGAATAACTATATAATGAATTAAAAATTGTACTTTATAGAAATAAATAATTACTAATCTAATCTAGTAATATTTAAATCTTAAACTAATGAACACTATTAACATTTATTAACATTATTCATGACTATAAGGTACTTATTTCTAAAATTTTCAACACATATAATACAGACTAATCACATACCATAGGAACTGCAAATCCAAACATGACTGCACATGTTAGAGCACTTGTCCCACTATAATCAGATAAAACACCAGCTGCTATTGCACCTATTATGCCACCAACATCAAAGAAAGTAGAAAGATCTGCACTTAATGTTGTGCTGTAGGTAGCTAAAAACATTTAAGTAGATAAAAATATTTGCAAAATATTTTAATACAAAACACACAATTTTTAATTTTAATCATAAATTAAAAAATACTAACTTGAAGCTGCAATATACAATGGTAACCAATACAGGAATGTATAGCTTACGAGTTTTGCAAAAAATAAAGAAAGAGAATATTCTACGACACCAGGTATCATCATAGCTTTTATGAATCCAATTGCATTTCCTCTATCACTTTCTTGTATATGTCTATGCCTTGGTAATATCGGACTAGTTTCAGATCGTACATTTTCGATGTCCTTACAAAATAAACTTATTATAAATACTTATAGAAATATAAGAAATATATAGATAAAGTATATACATGCAAAGCTTATATCTATTATAAAAAAAATACCAAAGAAATAATATAAATATTAAAATACTACAAACACTGAAACTATTTGTGTTAATATAGTTATATGAAGTAAATATTAATTACATAAAGAAAACGAAGCATGCACTTACATCGACATCAACTTGTTCGCGGTAGGCACAGCGATAAGTGAGACGCTAAGTACAGTAAATGAGTTATCTTTAGTGAGCATACAATATGTGCAAAAAGAAAAAAGGACATACAATAGGACCTCGTAAAACGCCATCAAGAAATTACTTCACAATTTGTAATATCTTTCACATTATAAGGGATCCTACTATATGTAAAACAAATATATGTAAAACAAGTATAAACATGAAAATTTAATAATTACAATTATTACAATTATTAAATACTTAATGTTATGAAATTAAAGAAACGGATGACCATTCAAACATTTATTAAAGTAAATTATCAAAAATAGAAAAAAGTGAACTGCTAATATTTTCTACTAATTTTGTATAATGTATGACATTAATATGCATGAAATATTTGAAAAATATACATTCCAGTGCTAGTATAGATAATAATTACAAAATACTATTAGTAATGCATAACATGCTAAGAAATAAATAGGAATTTTATCGAAAAATATATTTAACTTACATTATGTATATTTTCACATTCATCTGCACTACTTCCTTCATCTGAACTATGGGCAGCATCAAGTTTTCTATACTTAGGTGAAACAGGTGGTATACATCCTATATCTATAGGATTTGGTACTAGAAATAAAAATATTATAAAGCCTATTAAGCCCATTATTATTCCAGGTACCATGAAACTTAGACCCCAATCAGATTCCACAAACTCGGCAGCTATTAAACTACCCAAAATATTTCCTAATGATGTATGAGAATTCCATATTCCAAAGATCAATCCTCTTTTTCCTTTTCCAAACCAATTTCCTACAACTGTAACTACACCTGGCCAACCTGATGTTTGGAAAACACCACCAATAGCCTAAATATAATAATGGTTTATAATAATTTGAGCCAAAATAGATTTATACAACTCATTTGCGCACACTTACTTGAACCAAAACAAAATACCATAAATTATGAATGTTGTATGGTCTAGCAATACCAAAAAGATAACAAGATATACCAGATGCAAGCATGCCAAATGTAAGAAAATATCGTAGGTTTACTCTTTCTGCTATGAAACCGCTGCACATATAAATATTAATATTATTATCAAAATAATCTGTACAACTTTTGATCTTATAAATAAGCTCACTTCAATATGTCACCTGAGGAACATGGCTGCTGCATATGCAAACAGGAATGCTGAATCTAATATGCCAAGTAACGCTGGAGCATCTGCAGTATCTATTTAAAAAAAAAAGATATAATTATACATAATTACATCATTTTGAATTTAAATTACTATATTGATATTATACTTACCAAATGGAGCCCAATCACACCATGTATCTCTATTACTACTATTGATTAAAAAATTTGGAGGTGGTGATAAAGTACTGCAATTAAAACTCAAAACATTTTTTACAACAGACATAGGTTTCCTTGTCATATGATAACAAGTGTATGCTAAGTATGTAAGTGCTAAAATACCACCTTGATGCCATATCATTCGGTTGACACGATGGTTGGGACAACATTTAATAATTGCATATTCCATGACTTTCAAACCCCATGGTTGATCTCTTAATGGACCAGTCATATTTGTTAAAATATATTTTCTTACTCTTATCAATTATTTTATTATAAGTATTAAAATTTTATTATAAGTATATTTTATTTTATTCTACGTATTAAAAATATCTTGACATTTACAATATGTAATTATTACTTTGGATATTTTGTACGTTTTAACTTCAATTTTGTGTCATTTCACAAATTACCAAAGTAATTTTTATTAACTTTCCATGTTAAAATTATGTAGAAAATACCTTCAGGTATATATTAATACTTTGGTTGCAATGAAAGACAATACTGTATACATTTTCTTCGAAGTTACTTCAGCTTACAGAATTACAGAATTGATCAATCAAAACATATTGATAATGTTAACGCTTCTTATAACTGCACCTTATGGTTGTTCTTACTATTGTATTACAATTCATGAATGTATGCACTATGATACATCAATATGTGAATTTTTCTTTTTAATATTTTCAATGTTACCTTTTTTCTGTATTTTCTTTCTTCGTTGATAATTCTGTTATATTCAACATCTTTTTCTATCAATGACAGAACTTCTCGAGACGAGAACTAAATAACAAATTCGACAAAGGAATAGGCTATGACTTATAACCTACAATAAAGAAAACGTAGCAAATGGAAGTAACGCGATGCATGTTCGTAGCACAACTGACTTTGTACAAGTTACAAAATACTACTGCTACATTTTCACTGACTTTAAGACAATTATATAAAATACAATTTTATCTCAACCTAAATGGAATGTTTACCATCAATGACGACAAACGATATTTACGTACTGTGAATAATGTCCATATCTATGATCTATAATCTATGAGTATGAACTATGGACAAAATATTAGAAGCTTTAAGATTGTTTAAATTTCAGTTATCTTTTTCAAGATCTATATAGTAAATAAATAAACTATAAATCGTAAATACAAGTTTTGTAAATTTAAATTTATTTTTACTATTATGATTTCTAAGAATTAAATGTATTTAAAAGTCCAATAAAATAACATTAAATACAAATTAGTATAAATGATACAAAACAATTTTCGCAATTGTATTACAAATTATATATAAACATAAGTTCGAATTAATTTCAATATATAGTAAACTAATAAATTCATTCAACAAATTAAAACTAGTTTTATACTACCTAACACTACTGATCAACATTTTGTTCAACTTCCCGCCTCAAATTTTATTATGTTCTCTACAATATACATAATATACTATATAATATATATATATATATTATCCAGAAAAAAATTTGAATTTTTCGATAATATTAAAATTGATATATACATCAGATACATGTAAAACGAAATTGTAGAAAAGACATGTTTCATTACTCATGAACTTGATGATTAGTCAGTAAGTCGAGTCACGTGACTTTGTATATCTCTATTGATTCAACTTGTTGAACAAAGCGTAGAACTGTCACTGCTATCATGAAGATGAATACAACGCATTTTTGAGACAGATATAATGTCATATTTCATAGACAAGAGTAATGAATAAAAATTAATTTGTCATGACGAGCGATTACAAGTTTATGATTCAGTTATATCCAGAAATGATATTGGTTTCCAAGCAACCAGTAACATGGAAAGGATTTTTGGAAGTTCCATGCAACTCGGGGCGAAGTATGCGAATCAGACTAAAATTGATTGTGCACAATTATCCATCAATGTCCGGTGCAGAAATTTATTTTGGCAAAGAAATTACATTTATACGCAGAAAAGAATTTAGTGACAAAGTAAAGGATTTAATGTGTAGTGTAACCAAAGTATCAACATTCTTAAAACAATTACAATTGCTAATTGTGAGTGTAACAGGTCTTTGTAATTTTGTATTTTATGTATGTATATAACAATAACAATAATTTTCCAAATAGAGCAATTTCATCAATTCTAGTCATATCATTAAAAATTATGAGTACGATGTGATAACTGACCAAGCAATGAAAACGTTAACGGAATTACAAAATGTACTTAAGATACCATCTGTAGGTGAAAAATTTATATAAGTTATTGATGTTAAAAACTAAAAATCTATATATATCAAAATATCAAGTTAACCAGATAAATGTTGAAATTACATTATTAGGGAATTAAGATATCATCTGATATTAGCCTGAATACAATTGAACTATCCTTGAACAGTGTGACTGTAAGACTGCAAAGAACGAGTCATAGAACATGTCCATGGACAGTTGTTTATTCAGATTTGCCTGAAATATCTACTCTTGGCCCTTTTGAAAGGAATATAACAACATTAGATATAGCAAGAAATAAACTTAAGTTACAAGTAGAAATGTTTGAGAAAGCATGGTCAAATCTAAAACAGATTGATGAGTAAGAACACGAGTAGATATACCTATTTGTTTTTGGTTTTCTTTTCAATTTATAGCATAATATATGCGTTATTTTTAAATAATTAGGAATTGTTGGGTAATAGATCCATTGCAACCAAAACCATATCATCTTTATCGACGAATTTACTTAACACCATCTTTATCAATGTTTATTAAAATAGATCCTTTGAATCACATGGATTTACCAGAAATTAAATTTATGGGTAGTGATACTGAAGTTGAATCAAAGACAGACCTAGTTTCTAAAAATTTACATGTATGTAATATTTGGAGTATATTGCTATATAAAATAATAGAGTTGAAATATATTGAAGTATTTAAAAGAAATACTACAATACTTTTTCAGAAATGGGATCCAAGCTGTGATATTATAAATAATTTAATGACATTATTAGATATAGATGCATTTCTTAAAAAAGAAATAAAAAAAGAAGCTATAGATTACAATGTTATTGTTGCTGATGAAGAATGCTGTATTTGTTTTTCTATAAAATTAGACAATGAGACTCTACCTGATAAAATTTGTAATAATGAAAAATGTAAAAGGCATTTCCATACATCTTGTTTATTACAGGTATATTTATACATATATAAATATTGGATAATTCATTATTCAAGACTAATATAATTTATAAATATATATAAATTTTATTTTTAGTGGCTAAAAGCAATTGCTGGAAATCATGTTATATTTGATCAAATTCATGGTTCATGTCCCAACTGCAAAGAAAGCATATCATGTCGTATTGACTAATAATATGTAATTAAAAACTATTTAACATGATGGTCTTTTCATTGAAACACGTGTATATGTGTGTAATTCATGCATTTTACCGACTGTTCAACAAATCTATTAAATTGATTAGTGCCACATATTAAGATTAATGTAGTACTAGCTTCTTTATTTTCAAGTGTTTCAAAGATTGATTTTTGATCTAATTTTTCAGATTTTACATTTATACCATGAAGCCTGCAAACATCTAAAATACAAAATACCAGGAAATATTTGTAATTACATAAAAATATGATATATTTATATAATGGAAAAAAATATATTTAAAAAACCATCTGACTTACTTTGTATTTGTGATATGTATAATGTACATTGGAAATTCCAATAATCTGATAAGGTTTGTAATTCTCTTTTTAGAGGGATCTGAGATATGTTTTTAAATCCTCCAATGAGATGAACTTTTGTTTCTTCGAGTTCATTGTCTATAATTGATTTTGCCATAGAATAAACTGGAGTTATTCCAGATCCCATACTAAACATAACAATTGTTTGAAAACTGAAAAAGCATTTAATATGTTTAAAATAATTTTCTATCATTTTAAATGATTAGAAATTGTCGAGCAATAAATCCAAAAACATATGTCACATATATGTTATATGTTATATGTTATATGTTATATGTTATATGTTATATGTTATGTTATATATTATATATTATGTATCTTTATTAAATATAATTTCAATATATATTTAATTATATTTGAACGATGCCAATCAATCTTTGAAATCGTTGAATATCTAACGTGTTGCGTGGCATTCTTTAAAAAACTCGTGGCTGCCGCGACGAAAGAATTATAGTTTCGAGCATGGACGACTCGACCTTTCGACAAACAACGGTCAAATAAATCTCGGGAGGAAAATTGTTCGACACGCGACACGAAGCTAACACTCGACACAGTCTAGTGGCCTGTTGCAACGATTCTCACGCGTTATTCTAAACGCGCTAACTATAGCGTTCCG
>CAJDYZ010010842.1:24322-39559 GCA_903986555.1 Heterotrigona itama | reverse complement strand
AAAAAAAAAAAAAAAAAAAAAGAAAAATGGAAAGTGTAGAATTTTCGTTTGTTAGGTGTTTTTCAAGAATTGAACTTATATAAAAGGACTGTTGAGTTAAAACAAATAACATTTGAATTATATTAACATTTTTCTTATAAAATGTTACATTATTTTGCAGCACGTGAATACAAGTATAAAAGTGAGACACTGTGACGTTCATTTTTCTAATATATGGTACATGTGTTTGATATCTATATAACATGCGAAAGTGTCATATGTTTCAAGAAACTTGTTCTTTTTGAAACCACGTTTCGTTAAGTTTCAAAATAGAAAAATAATTGTTCTAAATACCTTTCTCATTAAAAATGCCTATTGATCATAGTCTCATAAATATTATTGACTGTCATAATATACATAATATGACTATCATAATTGATTGATAATACTTAGAGGTTAATACTTATCCATCACATTTCTTAGAATATTTTAACAAGATAACTCTAAACAGACAATCTAAGGAGACAACAAGGATTCTCGAATCAGGAAAGTATAGAAAATTACTAAAATAATAAATTACTAAAATAATTTAAAAGTTCACGCCACGGAATAATTATACCAATAAAAGGAATCCGTTGCACGCGATGGGAAGCTCAAGAAGTACAGTCTTAGAAGTATAGTTGTACTGTGTGCAAAGAGGAAATTTTCGATTTAAGGGGCACTCGGCGATGTCACATTAACAGTGAAAATTCAATAAAGCGATTACTAACTACATTACCAGCGCCAATCGTGTTACAGCAATTCGTAAATAAGTTAGCCTTCTTATTTGCGGAAACGTCGCCGAGCAATACCACCACTCTCTTCTCCCTTCATCGTCAACGTCTTCAATTAATCTTCGAAGAAACTCTTTCGCCAACTTCTATTCGTCGTTCGGGCAAATTAATCCGAGCTCGAGATCAGTTTCTCTCGTTTCACGAATTTGTAATCGTGTTTTTGCTGGAACTGCGACGAGTGCAATTGCGTGTCTCAAGACGGATGGTACAATTAGGAAAAAAGAAAAAATGAAATTCACTAAAGCCTTCGTTTTTCGAGAGAATTGAGTTTTTCCAGGCATTGTGATTTTTCGAACTTCCTCTTTTCTTTCTCTTTGTCATTTATAATGCTTATGTATATATTTGTAACAGACACCTTGTAGTATATAGTAATAATTATTCTTTTGTGTATTCTCTTTGTAAAGTTAAGCTCGAGAGCCTTTACGTTTATGTAATAATGAAATGCTATTAAACAAGTCATGTATAAATGAATTTCATGTTGTCATCTTATTTTCTCCAGTTTTAATGTTTTGTACTTGTTGCAAAAAACTGTAAATGCCTGTACACATTTTCGAGAAGTATTAAAGTATTAAAATAAAATAATTATAAATATAACATTAGACGACATAAAGTTAATACGTTTACGTAGATGTAAATATAATGTTTAAATTTTTTAATCAATTCTGTATAATTAAATTTACTTCTAATTAAAATTTGTATTAAATATGTATTTATTCGATTGCTTACATCATGAAAGCTTAAACTATTTCGTCTCAAACTTACGTAATCAAAAAACTTTTTTTTATATATGCATAGTAATTCCTAAAATGCGAATATTCGTGCACGATAAGTATTATAATATACGTATTATTTTGAATATTTTGTATATTTGCATCTCTGCGTAGAATTCATAAAAAAAATCAGCAGCCTAATTATTATACTACTAAGGATGGCATGAAAGAAAGAAAGAAGGAATTAATTTCAACAAATTTTCAGTTCAATATTTTCCAATGCTCCTAATTTGTTATGTCGTGTTGCCAATTAGAATTTCATATTTATTTCGATTTATTAAAAAATGGGATATTATTATACATATATAAAAAACTGAGAAATAAATTTTCATTTTCTGAGAGATGTCCCCCCCCCCTTTTTCCCTTCGTCTAATAGTAAGTTCGGCGAGTATAGTAAGCTTAGAGTATTAATGATATTCACAGTATTTGAACCGACGTTTATCGATCTGCTTCCTTTTCATAGTGCGACACACGCGTGTTCCACGACGAAACACATTTCCTATCCGAGAACTGAGGGATTCAATCTACTCGGTTGAAATAGACTGCAAGGAAGAAAATTGAAATGCAAAATCCATGCGTGAACGCAGCACTTTAGAAGTTTGATAGGGAAATTACATGTATTGACTTCGCAACTTCCTCACTTGGATGAGACAGTGCTTTTACAGCGATATTATTCAAAATATTTGCTAACAAACTTCGCCATGTGATGCTTCTTCTATAATCGTTCCCTGATGATGGGACATTCGAGACCTTCGTATGAATTTCTTTTCATTTTTATATTGATGATAATCTTATTTATATTTGTATCCTTACAGTCACCAATCATTGTTGCATTTACTGATGAAAGTTTGAAACAATTACGTTTTGGATAAATTGTTAAATTATAATATTGTCAGTAAGTGGAAAATAATTCATAATATCGATCTTGCAACGTTCAATACACAAATTATACCTTCTTGATATATTATTAGTATTATATTATGAACACTAATTTATTGCATAGCTGCAACGTTCAATACATAAACAATACGTACTTGAAATACTTGGGAACCTTCAACGATCTATTTACTGCAAACATTAATTTAGAACGAACGTTCAAACGTTTATAGTGTTTCGAGTAAATTCAGCTGCGATATAATTGAGCTGCAATTAATTAGAATTTAACTTCGAATCCTTCTCATTTATTCTCGTAAGTCAGAATTGTGATCGATATCGGAATTAATTAAATTTGTCTAGTTGGTAAATTTTCAAACTTGATTTTCTCAAGAGGAAAATTTGGTATAAAGAAAAATTTCACTTCCGACTTGTAGAATTGTGTCGCTAATAATAAATCAGACTTCATATCTTACTTATCAAAGACGGCATTTAATATCGATAATTTAGACGATTCAGAATTTTCGATAGATTTTCATCGATTTCAAATTGTATTGACAATAATAATTAAGTAGATGTAATAATAGTTCCGACAGCTTTAAACACATTTTAATTTGATTTGACACAGGGTTTCCGATCTGATATTAATAATTGGAAAAGAAATGATGGAAATTTTGAAAGAAAGAATAAAATTTTGTCATTTGAAGCCTCGTTTTCAAGAAAATGTACAAAAACAAAAAATTGATACAGATACACTTGATAATTTTTCTCGAAAACGAACACACTTTATTCTACATTTCTGACTTGTTACCTCTCCTCTTCTTTTTCTTCAAGTCGCCAAGTAAAATTAGCTAAGCTCGAGTATATACCTGATAATTCTTCAAACTCGATTTTGTCGAAAGCCTTCGAGATAAACAGATTTCGTTTTTGAACTTATTTTTTTAAGACAAAGATTTAAAACAATTTCAAATAATTACAAAAAGGAGTTGTTTAAATCGATAAAAAAAAAAAAAAGAAAAGAAAACAAAAGTAAGCAACCTTCTCTAAAACAGAGTAATGAACTTACTAACGAAAGAGAGTATACTAACGTAATATCGCTGTCTTCTTAGTTCTCATTTCTTAGATCTATGCAAACCTAATTATCAATTATTAATTGATTTACAAAGATGAGAGAAAAGCTAAATATTTAATATCTTTTTATCAGAAAATTATTTTTCGAATATTTTTTTTCTCTAATTAAAATATGCAATTTAAGAAGTTCACGTTTGAATAAATTATTAAATAATTCCGTGCGATGTAACGCAGTTTGCTGGTTTTGAGTATTTCCGACCTCCATTCTCAGACGTGTTTCAAGACGAGTGAACCGGAAATAGATAACAATAAGCAATATCTGGAAAGATATTTATGTGTTGAAGTTTCACATCATTTCACATCAATGTCATAAATTATGCAAGACCGAAAATACCTAAATCCTTGTGCTTATATCCTTACAGAAGATAACATACGATGTTTAAAGGGTAAAGTCTAACGTAGAACCTATCCAGGTACAAAATTAATCAAACTCGAATACAGCCGAAAAACATAAATCGAACTCGATTTTCTCGAAAACAAAAGTTTTAATTGAAAAAAAAAAAAAAAAATGTTGCTCTTTCTTTTCAACTTGTTCCTTGCACGTAGAATCATCTCTCGCTTGATTTTAGCGTGAAAACTTGGGCACCGTGTATAAGAAGATGAGCAAAAAATTATTGAACTGTGTTGAGAACACAGTTTCATTGTCTTGTATAATTTTTCTTAGTTTAAACTTTCAACTGAATCGCGAGGAAAAGATAAAACTTCCAGCCTAATAGCTTGGTTAATTTATCGGCTGTGGCCGTTCGTTGGCTGTACACGCGGAAAGGAAGTTGGCTGATTGAAAAATTCAAAGGAGAGAACACTTGAACACGCCCGCCATTGGAAACAGATCCAGTTCAGCAGTTTTAATTTACCAATTTAAATGAATTGCCTGGCAATTCCATGAACCGTGGACTTCAGAAATATCGTACGCATTCAAAGGCAAGACTTCCACTGCCCTTTTTCTTCTCACAGTTTCAACATCGAGTAATTGACCCGTTAACTCGACGATGTATTTACATCGGTATCCAGGATTCAGACTACTTTTGTCGTATTGAATTCGTGACAAAGCCAATGTCTCAGCCAATGTGCGGAGCACAAGAAAAATGAAAGACAATTTACATTTCAGGACAAGAAATATCAATGACAAAAATTGGTGAACTTTTAGAAATATCTCCTGGCAATATTTAATACGCGTACATGAGCTTTAATATCATTGATCTCTTAACCAAGTACAACAGTTGGCACGTACTTTGGCTTAGAAAAATATTTAATCCCTTCAATGAAAAGATAAATAGTTGAATTTGTAAATTCTTTCATTAACAGCAAATGTCACACGATTTTATAAGAAAAATTGACACAAAAGATGAACAAGGTTTAAATATTAAATTAAATAAATAAATAAATCAATATAATATAAATGATAAATAATATAATAAATATATAATATACGAATATATAAAATATTCAAAATATTTGATATTTAATAGATGAATCAGATATCTAGCTAAGTCCCACCTTTTTAATTATTCTCACAAAATTTGCATAAAAATCTGTAATCTAATGATAATTATGTTGGTTAATAGTAAGGCAGTTTCTTTCCTATTCATTTATTATTTATCCAGTTGTGTCACTAGAACATCCAAGAATTTATTAAACTATAATTTTATTTATAGATTTAATTTAATATAGCATAGATTCTTTTATTTAGAGTTCTTGAGTTCCACTAGACTTTATTAAATTCTTAATTATATTAAATTTCAAGTAACATGCCTTTCAAACTTTCTTAATTAATTAGTGACTCGGTTAATAATGTTCAAAGATGAACAATGTTAAACACTCTGCGTAGTCTTTTTATTTCTTTATTAAATTTTTCCAAGCACTAAATCTAATACTATACCCAGCACATGTTCATTCTATTCTGACATCCTGCTGCATATCTCTGCATATTGCATGTATTATTGTGTGCATACGTGTTCCCTATATTTTTCCATAAACACCTAGAAACCTAATAATCCAGGGTGGGGGGGAATGGAGTGTTATTTCAAAGCGAGAAAAAGCGAAGGGAGGATAAAAGGAAACTGTAAAGAAAGAAATACTCGTCGAGTAAAGCTTTCTACTAAGCCCGAGGTTTAGACACAGCGACAATGCAGGTCAAGTCAAGAAAGAATATACACTGTTGCTCGACTTAGTATAATAACATTCAGAACCGAGAAGTTTCATTAAGTCGAGGTAAGGAAAGTTATATGTATAATAACATTTGCAGCCAAGAAGCTATATATATGTAATGTACATATGTTGTGCGTATGCATATGCATGAGTTCAGCTAAGTATTGTTCTTCCACATGCAAAATATTTATGAGCGTTATCGAGGTATGAATCGTTTGTTGGTGACTATGAGTCATCATATAAAGGAATTAAAAATTTGATGTTTCTCATGATATATTCATGAAACATATATAGTCACAGTTGTGCAAGGCAGAAGCATAATCATACTTTTAAAAGTATTGCTTATTCTTTGCAAGTGAAGTAGTTGTTGACAACCTTACTCTTTGCAAGGACATGTTTTGTAACATTGGAAAATATATTATGACAATGAAAAATATTATTCTATGAAATGATTTACACGGTTATAATTCTCATTCTGCTATATTGTAAATATACAAATGAATTTTCTACTACATTGTAAATATATAAATGAGGCTTGATTTAACCTTTTTTTTTCTTTTAATATTGGAAAGATATTTTTGTCAAAATTAATACTGATTTTCGTTTAGATCAGTAATTATATAGATCCATTTATTTTAGCTATTATCATTTGGGTTGTAATGATTTATACGTAGAATATTTTGGTACTTAAATTAATTTCACTAAAATACTTTTTGGTAATTAAATTAATTTCACTAAAATAAATTTAGTTCTCATCAAAATTTCGCATCATTTACATACATTAATCTTTCACAGATGTAGTTATACAGTACAGCGATAGTTTTCATGAATAATCTTAAAGAGACTACAAGGAAAAATGAGAATATTTAATCTTAAATAATTTTTATAATAAAAACATTTGATCATTCCCATCTAATCGTTTTTATCAAAAGAAAGAATAATATATTTTCATTAAAGTCTGCGTTTTCGAGAAAATCAAGTTCTTTCAAATAAATTTAATTAATTTTGTACTACATAGCGAACAATCAATCTAGAGAATATTTTAAACTTGAAAACAAGTGGAAAATGTAGAGCAAAAATAAAACAAAAGATTTCATTTTCAAGAAAACAGACTTTCGATGTGTTTCCTAAAACGTTACTTTGATACACCTGTACCTGATAAATTTTTACATTCGGAAACAAATGTAAAATGTAAAATAAATTTTATTAGCTTGAGGCTTCAAAAAAAAGAAAAAACTTTAACGTGTTTCATTAAAAACTACCTTGGGACACAAATAAATTTTCCAATTAGATCGTCTTGTGAAAAAATTACGCTCTTCGTTCGTTTTCTCGCGTAGATTAATCTTCTACCGATTATTCACTGCTATCCCAGTTCGGAATTAATTCAATTTGAAAAATATTGAAAATCAATTTTCTCGAAAATGAAGCTTCGCGTGAGAAAATGTTTGGATCTGGTTAGAATTTTTCAGATTAAGCTGGAATTTCTATATCTTTCAATTTCTTTTTTAATTCAATTTAATTTATTTAATTTAATTTATTTCCAATGTTTTGTCGACTAGTGATATTCTAACAAATGCGTAATGAAAAATAAATAATTTTATTGCTCGTGCTCCTTACTTTTTACGTCTATCGTAGCGTAAATAATAGCTATTGGCCAGTCGCACGAATGCTAGGTTTTACTACTGCGATATGGATGCAGCGAAAGACATTACATTAAAGTAAGAGGAACATTATATTAGATGCATGCTATGTGAAAAAATCGTAGCTATTATTCGTGTATACACAGAATATTTCCTTTTCCTATGAATCTCTTTTTCATTTTAAATTCGCATTATAATAATAAACATTTCGCTCCAACTCTGCTGTTTTCTTCACGTTACATTTTTTTCAGATTTTTTCCTCACTTTCGAAAAAAATGATTTGCTTTCCTTAAAGTTTGTGAATCGAATCGTATTTAATAAATACGAGTGTGAAAATTATAAGGTTCGAAATGTAACGAAGGTGGAAACGAATTACAAATGGTTAACCTAGTTTCATTAAAAGGCGCGTGCATGCTGATCCGCATAATAGCTTCGACACTCCAATTACTATAAAGTATCCTCAAGAATTTTTCACTCGCACGAGGGCAAATATTTTCATTCGTGTAATTGAGTAACTGGGACGTGAATTTTTCAATATTTTGTTTTCGCAAAACTTGTGTGACAACGTAATTCTTTCTCGTAATATTTTTTGCAAATATCTCCAGGACGAGAATTTTCCAATAATTTCAGATTGAAATACCTGCAGTTGCAATTGATCGTACTTTTTAATCATATTTTATATATAACGTCAGATGCAAGAATTTTTCTAGTAGGTTTCCATTTAAAATTTTAAATGTTTAAAGCATTTAAAATCAAAGAATAATTCTGGAATACATTTAATTTTTCGAAAATGAAATAATAAAAAGAAAAATATGATCTTCGATCGATCCCTAAATATTGGTAAAAACTGTCCAATTGTAAAAAAATTTACAAATGACAAATCAAAAAAGCGAAAGTAACAATTGTAAATGTAATTAGCAAATTTAAAATCATTTTCATTGATCATTAGTCACTGTATCATCGATTCGTCGTTCATTAATTTCATTAATTCTCAGAATACAAATGCCAGCTGCCAGGATGGGATAGGATAGGAAACTTGAGTCATTCTAGCACTCTAAATCCGATTCAAGGTAGTCGAATTGGATAAATCGTTCTGTACCCACGCGACATTATACTTTGACGACGAGCGTGTGAATGTTAACAGCGCACTTCAGCTGCTCGTGACTATGTTAAACGTTTCACTTTGAATGATCATGTAAGTACTCACGTAGGGCGGCGTGCAGAAGATCGCCTTACACCACATCGGCTCCGAATGATAGCAAACGCAGAGACTGCAAACCGCAGGTCCTGGCACATAGAGGAGGCCATGTCGAACGATCGCCCCTTGGAAGTCCGTGCAGTTCTCTTCCAAGCCAACTGAAAACCATCCCCAAGCTTAAATAACCACTCGACGATCATATAGGCGCAGTTATGTCGGCGGCGAAAATTGATTGCTGAAACCGTCGAAGGATAAAGAAACTTCTCTGTGTTCAGTGGATCCGCATTGCGGTTGCAACGAAGCAATTAAAGCAGTTGAATTGGAAAATATTGCCGAACCACTTTTCTACCAGGAGAAAACAAAATTTCTCTATTGTACTCTTTAATTCTTCAAGCCCGTACGTAAAATGTTAATGTAGACAGTCGTGTAATCAATAATAGAAATAATTATTTATTAGATATTCGAGAAACGAGAAATGACGTATTATAGTTTGTTAAGTGATACGTCGAAAGCTACATAATTTAAAGATCAGTTAATATGTTATATGCTCCTCGTTCGATATTAAACTTCTACACCTCTGTTCGAGTAATTTTAAGCACTCAGAAGATTGACCATGTTTTATGATATCGCGATGTAGAAGTATTTTTGTACAATTATTATACAGTATGCCTCGAACTTTAATCTTCTACGAGATAACAATAAAGCTAAAATATCAGGTAACAAATACGTTCATAAATGTTTTATTAAAAGCTATGTATCATACATGTATCGATATCAAATGGATCAATGTTTTCATAAGCTATCGAATGAATACTGATTCGATGTAAATACTTTTTACTTTGTATCGATTCAATACCTATCGAATATACTCAATACGTTGAGCGACGGAAATCATTTGCAACGTTAACGTGTCGCGTTAGACGCGCGTCTTACGATGAATTTTTCTCTCGTATATATATATCGCGACGGGATATTTCTCCTGTGTTAAATCTACCATAAAATATTTCGCGTAATACCGTATTCGCGTTTCTAATATCAAAGAAACCCTTTTCATAGCTGTTACACCTTGGATATTACGTGTCTGTTTCTCTTACCACCGAGGATTTTCACAGTCTCGCAATTAATATTGCAGATGTAAGAACAATAAGTTTCTCAAGTGTAAAGTTTCGTACAAAATGATCATGAGAATAATATTCCAATGGAATGACATTACAAAGGTAAAGCAAAAACGTAAAATAATCCTTGGTCCTTCATACGTGCAAATATAAGTTGAAAAGAAAGAACAAAATTTTTTCGTCATTGTTAAATTAAGGGATTGAATTCGGATTTATATAACTGTCGTGTCCATTGCTATAATTTTGCTGTCATTACGAAGGAATACGTGATACGTATAATATACAGGTTGGGCCAAAAGTTTCTTCCTACCTAAATTTTTTTTATAAAATCAAAATATAAGAAAAAACTAATTTTGTTAATTTTAAATTAAATTTAAGTTTAAACATGATTTTTTTCATTATGTTTTAAAAATTATTCCTTTCAAATGTTGACCGCTATATATGATAAAAAAAAATTACGGATTTTAGTAGTAAGTAATTTTTGGCCCACCCTATAGAATGAATGAATACAAAGAGACATTTATCACAATGCTTGTATATTAATTAATTAAATCCAAGTGTGTTAAATTTCATATTATTTACTATAAATTATCTTTTGTATGGCTACGAAAATTAAATGTACAACCCGATAAAAAGAGAGAGAGAACGATTCAGTGAGAAACAAATATATTTTTGTAGCCATCAGTGTAGGGATTGAAATTAATCTAATAAAAGCTACTAAACCAACTTACCGGTCCTCGACGGAAGGAAAAGTAGAAGAACAGCGTACAAATAGAACGCCGTCGTGATTATTCTCGAGTAAAGGCTCGAATTGCTCTTCATGGTCCTCGAGTGTTCAGTCGCAGAAGATCAAAGGACGATGTCTACACAGAGAATAGATGAAAACCGGCTATTCCAGCAACCACTGTGCACGCATTGCAGTAGCCACGAGCATCGTATCTACGAGCAGAAATCAGAATAATCAGTCATTTTCACATAGTTGAATCAATTCCGCGTGGGATTATCCTGATTGATCCTAACGCGGCATAATTGCTCAACTCGCGACCTTAACTACTCGGTTGATTGTCAGTAAATGTCTGAAATTGTCATTCTTTCCAGATTAACCAGCTTATTGCTAAATCGCAGCAATGTGTTTCCTTTTCTATTCTTTCTTCTCCCAACCTCTCGCTTCTAAATGTCATTCCCTTTAAATTTCTAAAAGTGTACTTTTTTTCCCCCATCAGATTCTAATCATCTTCATAATGTTGAGAATATTTTTTTCTTAGTGCAAGCTAAGTTTCTTACGAGAATGTTACAATGTGGTATGAAATTTAATACATTTAAACTTAATTAATTAGTGCTATAGTAAGTAAGATGGATATGCAAATACTTTTTGTAATCACTAGACTTAAAATTTTTATGAGCATAGTCAAAAAAGTAAAGTATAAGTAGCAATTTATTAACAAATGCTCTACCGTAACTATTTTAACTTATATATATATATATATATTGTTTGCATTTGTATATCTCTCAATTTATTTCCATAAATGGTAAATAGTTTCAAGGAACAAAAATTGAAAAAATTAAATTGACCGCTTGGTAGTTGGTGACACAAAATAAACCTAACAGATAGATCATACAATATAAAAACCAATGTAATATAAAAAATAATAAAAAAATAAACATATAATATAAATCTATATGAATAATATAAATCAAATATGAGTAATTGTACAATTTTTGTCTTGTACAATAATTCCCTGACAATGAGAATAATTTATGAGATTGGCTTTCAGGTACGTGGATTTTTAAAAATTGAACGAACCTCGTAATTCCTTTTTAAGCTCTGTCGTGCGGACTGCAATCGATTAACCTAACAATAAATTAGAACGCATTGAACAAAGACTAACGCCGCTTGTTTAACCTTTATCGTAACGGGGCCATCCCGTTCTAAAAATAATAACAAATAGCTAATATTGGATATTCGACTTGAACTTAAGTATTTATTCGTTGGTGAAACATTGCACTAGTTAACTATTGTTTACTGAACTACTAGAGTCTTCAGTGTAACCCTAAATTTACTGATCAATAGGACGAATCTGTACGAGGGTAACAATTATAGAAGAAGGGAGGTGTTCTAAAAATTACAAGTCCAATATGACGTAATGCTAAAAATAAAAAATTTTTTACACATACTTTTGTCCAAAAGTTTCAGAACACTTTTTATTTGATACGTCAAACGCGATGAATAAAATTGATAGTAGATCACGATGTGTGAAGCTATACTCCTACCGACAGAATTCTTCTCGATTAGAATTAAACATGAATATAAAGTAATATAAGTACTTGTGTGTACTTGCTGGCTCAATAAGGATAAATATCAATATCATTAAAAAGAAAAGAAAATTACAAAAATAAAAAGTGTGATTAGTTCGTGTTCAGTAGTTTGACAGTTTCGATAGTTCTAACGCCAAAATTGTAAGAAACAAAGCCTATATTTCTAACTAAAATTGTTTGCAGTTATTTTCGCGAGGAAATTTATTCCTCAACCCAAGATATATATGCAGAGAAACATAATTTTAAGGAAGTTAGTACGTACATAATTTATATAATATGTACTTACATTGTTCATTTCCAACTATAACTTAGTTTAAAGTACTTCTTAAATTAACAATCGTTCAGTAATCCTCATTATTATATAGTATAGTGAAATAAATACAATATAGTATAATAAATACAAAATAACAGCAGGAAACAATCATAGTGTTGAAATGCTATTCAATCTTCTCTTGTCGCTCTTTTTCACGTGTTTCGAATTCCTGCAGCGCGACGTATCATGCTTCGGTCCCATAAAAGCGAAAAAAGGAGCTGAAACTTTCCGATTCGAGTTGAGATACTACGGTTTAACATTTACACGCTATCTTCAATTATAACATGAAATTTATTAAATTTATTCGGAAAAAGATCGTCCACTGCCATTAAGCTGAACTTAAACTCGCGTTAAAAGCGTACAGCAAATTATATAACTGAATATTCCGAGCGTATATTCTTAGAATGTTTGAATTTTTTAAGTACAACGTCTCATATTTTTTTTTTTTTTTTTTTTTTTTATAAAACATTTACGATACGTAAGTTGTATTATGAAAAATACTTGCACTCTCGACTATTACAGTCATCTAATTATTTAGATACAATCGTCTGCATGTTTTCTGAAAAAAAGAGACCTAATGACTTATCATATAAAAAGCATGAAGAAACGCGTGAGAAACAGTGATAAGTACATTTCTATTGATTTTCTGTTATTTACGTCACTAGGTAATTAGAAAGTATTTTAATACGAGAAGAAAATATCCTGAGAGATATTTCTGAGAGAAAGAAAGTTGTAATTCCAATATTTCCAAAGTTATAATATTTTGTAAAAACGAATATAATATTAGTTTAATATTGTAAGTTTATCTAATTATTAATTAATCAACGCAACTAATGTGTAATATTAACCTACGTAACTACTATTAGTAGTACTATTGATATTTTTCAATATTCAACGAAATAATACAAAACACATATTTAATCCTAAGACGTAATCTATATAATATATTTATAAAAATTTCCTATAATATATTCCTGCATATTTCTTATAGCAAATCGTCTATATACTTCTTTATAATATTATAATTTTTTATAATAATATATTCTTATTAGCATCAATTATCTATATGTATACCATACATATTATAATTTATACAGTATGTATATAATAATAAACACAGTATAAATTTTCTCTATAATTTTGAATAGTTATGAAATAATATACAAAACACATATTTAATCCTAAGACGTAATCTATATAATATATTTATAAAAATTTCCTATAATATATTCCTGCATATTTCTTATAGCAAATCGTCTATATACTTCTTTATAATATTATAATTTTTTATAATAATATATTCTTATTAGCATCAATTATCTATATGTATACTATACATATTATGATTTATATAGTATATATGTAATAATAAACACAGTATAAATTTTCTCTATAGTTTTGAATTCTCTCGTGTGCTCACGCTTATTTTAAAATTCTATTGGAAGTAATTCTGAACTCAATATGTTTCCGTTCCTTTTCATTCTTCACTTAAATTCCACGAAAGCGGGAAACATTTTCGACACATGTCGTTTTTAGCAAAGATCTCGAAAACGTGTCGTTGCATCGCAATTTCACGCGTCGAAGCGTGTTTCGTCGTAACAACGCACGCTTCGTCAGCTTTTTAAAAGCGTTTTCCTTCTCTTCTTTTTCTCCCCTTCCTGCCTTTTCTTTCCTTTTTTCTTAACCAAAAAAACCATTCTCGAAACGAGCATAGCAATGTTGTAATGCAATGACACAAATGACACAAATAATTTGATTCAGAGAATCAAACTGGACACCAAATTTCAACTTCTTCCTTCCTTTTCGTCATCATTTTTTCTTTCTTCATTAAAATTTTAACATTTTTTTTCTTATACTCTACCACAATCGTTACTTGTCAACCATCCACGAAAAAGACCTCGTTAAATTATTCACAACTGTCAATAGCAATAATTATACTTTTTCGTCCTAGATGAAAAAATATTTCTAAACTTTTTTAACTGGTCGCTTGGAAGACTAGATTTTTGAAAAACCATGAACACGCTGAAATATCATGTTTGATTTTAATGTTTTAATTAATGATCATCTAATCAATTCGTCACTTTATTTAAATGTTTGTTTGTCAGTCGATCTTAATAATCGTTTAACCAAAAAGTTAATTCCTTGTTAAAGGAGTAAGACTAATTTTCTACGACCAGCAGATGTATAATTTCAAACACAATCTATGTATGTAATCAAAGCTATATAACCACAGCTATATTTACACTGTACATATTGTTATACATATTATTGTTTCTACAATTCGTATGTATGCTAAATTCAGAATCAAGCGGCTCCAAAATGTCATTAACTCTACTAGTACATGACTATATATATATATATATATATCTATTGCTTGTTGCATACTAGAGATAACCACACACAACTTCATCTCTGAAACTAAAACCAATTGACGATTATATACATATATACGTATAATATATTATAATATTACTATATATTATAATATATAATTATAATATTAATATATTACTATTATAATATTACTATATATTATAATATTATTATATTATAATATATAATTATAATATTATTATATTACAATATATAATTATAATATTAATATATTACTATTATAATATTACTATTATAATGATATATAATATATTACAATTATATACATATAATTGTAATATATGATAATACATGATATAAATAATATTAATATCTAATATAGTATATTAATTGTAATATATTAATAATTACATATATAAAATTAATATGTACATATTAATAATAATTTATAAATTATTCTTAATAATATATTCATTATTATTATATAATAATTACTCAAAATGATTCAAATTGATATTATTCTGTAAATAACTACTAAATCTTCTCTCATCAAATAAAAATCACATCACATAGAAATTGGAAAACAA
>CAJDYZ010010842.1:5786-20335 GCA_903986555.1 Heterotrigona itama | reverse complement strand
GAGAGAGAGAGAGAGAGAGAGAGAGAGAGAGAGAAAAACACGAAACTTACTAGCAGGAAAGTGCATCACGCCGTTGCCTCGATCATCCCTCGTGCTTCGCAGTCCATGTGCTCGAAAGAACGACAGAGATTTCCTCCGAACAACGAACAACAGCCGAAGGGAGATTCTTTCTCCGAGAATGCGACGAGACTGCGAGAGGTAACGGTAGGGAATAATAATCGCGCGATAAGCACGACAAATATATAGGCCAGGTGTCGCGAGAAACAAGGAGGCGAGGATCTCGTTGGATTGTACACGCTCGGCGGGCAAACAGCGACTGACTGAAGTGAACTCTGTCGCAGTGTGAGAGCACGGGCTGCGTTCGCGGGTCGATCGAACACGTTCTGCGCCCCTCCTCGGCACCGGCGTCGAAAACCACCCCCGACGCAACGCTCCGATGCACCTGCAACACCAGCTACTGCTCTTCAATTCGCCGCGCGACGCTCTTACACCAATCTTCGCGACACCGAAGACCGAAATCGAAGTATCGCGAGAACATAGGGAGATACGTATGCTACCGTAATAACTAGACACTTATTGGTTATTAAATTAAATGGTTGATATTTCTTTTTAAAGGCTTCGACAATTACGATTGACTGTCTGCATTCTCGTTTATTCGTTTCTAGTAAACGCAGTCTGCATAAACATTGTCAGTGTCGTTAGAAACGGAAGTTAAGAAAACTGTACGATTGTCTCGCAGAATTCTTCCCTAGGAACAGTAAAATACAGTTTGACCATTTATTTTCTTAGTGAAATTTCGGACCAATCTGCAAGTTCATATATAATACACTTTGATATAAAAAGTTGACTTATTGGAGCAGAACTAAAGACTCGAAACAAAATTTCGAACTGTCGTGAGCTGTCCTTCGACGATGAAAAAAAAAACTCGAGAACGTTTGTAAAATTGAACAGTGAAAAATAGCCGGAAGCTAGTTTACCAAACAAAGAATCTCAAAGACCAAGGACGCGACAATTTTGGAGAGACGAAAACGAAAACTGTGAAAGAGCGCGTTTAAAAACAAGAAAATAAACTGATTTGATTAATCCACTAAGAACCAAGCAATTTATCACAATGCTGCAAATATTTCGATTTCTTTCAACTTCATTCAAGATGAAATACTGAAAAGAATATTAAATAAATCCTTGAAATTTCAATTGACTCAAATACTTAAAAAAAAAAAAAAATGATATTTGGTAATATAAATTGATTGGGAAGAATTGCAACAACAACGGATTAAAAAATCATGATCTAATCTAATTCCATATAGTCTTGATGTCGAATTTTAAGTGATCCTACTAGATATTGAAGACAGTTGTATTAGTTGTTACTGTATACTTCAATGTATTGTATTCAAGGTTCTTTACAACGTAAATATTTTACAATAACTAATAAAGACCTGAAGGAACTAAAATTTTATATTCCGGGGCCCCTCAAAATTTCGTATCATTCCTATATAATATTCAGTGGATGATGACAAATTTCCACTTAAATTCCACTCGTTTATTTAAATTTATAAAAGTCTGTAATCTAGTATCAAGCAAGCATTTTCACTATGTATGTATTCTGTCCAATCCCAGTTTATAATTTTCAGCTGCATCTGTATATGCATGAGTCAAACAATACTAAACATCACCATAGCAACGAATCGTTTCTCTTTTGTTCAGCTGAAGTATTCGAGGGAATTTGCAGGACACAGAGAAACAGTAACATAACAAACTGTTTCGGGAGCATTAACTCTAGCGTTTTATCGAGAAGTATAACATATTACATACACGATTATCATCATGAGCACTGATTTGTCGATGCAAGGAAGCATGAATAAGATAACTTACAATCTGCAAAAAGAGGTAAGAAAGCAGAATTTAGATTCCAAAATTTCCACGTGGACCATGCTTGCACTTGAGTTTTCCTTTCAATTTTTCATAAGACACTTCACTCTCGAGGGTAAAAAACATTTGAGATTCCTTGAAATCATATAATCATTGTTAATAAAGATAACAAATACTAATAAAAAATAAATAGTAAGAGTAATTACAATTTTTTAGTTAACGAAGAATAGTGAACAAAAATTTATTTTCTCCGTCTTTACGATGCTTTTTCAACAATGAAGATAAAATAAAAAATTCCAGAGAAAAACCAAATGGTGTTTAAACCATAGGAAAATTTGTCTTAAAATAATCTGATATAAAATATGTTAAAAATTTATCTTTGAATTTATCTTTGATGGCTATCACATGGAACTTGCGAAAATGAAATGAAAAATTTCTTACGACAATTATCGGATTGTGAATTTTTATGCAGAAAATTGACAAGTGCAAGAATGTACGTAATATACAAAAATATTAAATTTCAATTAAACATAACATGATTAGGTGTATATAATGTACAAAATATTTAAGGAGAATATTTATCATAATATATAATAAATAAAATAAATATATACTTAGATTCGATTTTCTTACCATAGTATGTTTATAAAAATTTTAAAATGCATGAAAATCCGCGGCTTAATGATTACTAATTAATGTTGAACCAGGAGGAGAACCGAATTTTGGAACGTAATCGAAATATATTGTACCTCATATGTGATTATCTGGATCAAAATGGGTGAGTATATCGTAATCCAAATTTTTCCTTAGTTATAATTTTTGCAGATAGCATTAGTGGCCAATTAGTTCTTTGATTAACAACTTGTATAATTAAATTATTCTACAATCATTAATAAGAAATATTATATAAAGAAAACAAAGTTCAAGTTGGAAATTAGAGATCTGTAAATAAGATAAGTATAGTTCTATAAATTTGAGAGACGGAACAATTGATTATACATATACTATTATATTAATCACAACTGATTACTTAATTACACTATATGGCAACGAGATGTTTACGAAACTTTTATTAATTATTATTTATTTTCAGATATGCACAAACTAACGTTGCCCTACTTCGAGAAGCTCGTCTAACTCAAGAGTATCGGGTCTGCGACAACATTGATTTAAAAATAATTATCACGGAGTATGAAAATTATTATAAGATGAAGTTCCAAAAATACCCTATGTTGTGTGTGAAAATAACAAAGGAAACGTCAAATGCAAGGAAAGTGTAAGGATTAAAATTATTCAAATAACAAATATGAAATTTTCAACCATGAAAATCCTGTCCATAGTAAGATTTGAAATATTATCGATTCTGCATAGAACAAAATTGCAATTTCATTTGTAATTAAAATAAATACTTGAATCACAACGTTTGAAAAATTCTTAATGTTATTATTGTTAAGTAAAATCACAATTTAATTTAATTCTTTTGTAAAATAATTTGAAATATTTTATAGAACTATTTGCTTAATTTATTACATATCTTGATAAAAAAACTGGAAAAATCTTTGCTGATTTATATGATAATTTAATTCGAATGTCTTATTGGTAGCAACTTTTTAGGAAATATATATTCTTTGTAAATTTGTAAATAAAAGTTCTTTGTATATTTTTCTATATAATTTAACATATACGAAAATCATTGCATAAAAATTAATTGCAATATTTATAATTTCATCTTTTGCAGAGCTAGCAAAGCAAAAGTCCCATTGTTGTCTACAACTTACAAACGCGACTTGATAAAAGAAACAAATGGACAGGAAAAGAATGATGACGGTACGAATAATATTAACCTGGCAATGACGGTGACATCGATTTTCCCTAATCAAAATTATGGGGTTCCGTCAGAAGAACCACTTGATTATCCAAAGGAACGAACGAACATACAATCGAAGATATCGAATTCCATTGAAAAACTATATCCAGGAAATTCGGAATTGCAAAAGATCGCTGAAGATATTTCACACGTAAGTTCATTTTCATAGTTCAAAGTCGTTCGAACGATTAATATAAAGAAATATTTATTTACTGAATTGAGATAACACATGAAGTTTAACACAACTCTTTCATTGATTTTGCTGAACTATCGTGGCGTCATCGATATATTTTTCTATTTCATGATTTCTTATATGAATAATTATTTTTACTCTCGCGTACGCTTTTAAACAAAACTTTAGTTGGCTATCTGAAAGATTTGACAATAAATAATTAATTAATAATTACAATAGTAATATATCATACATATAAAAAGTTATACGTGCCCAAATAATCTGGAAAGATTTAAACGACAAATCACATAACATCCGATGGACAGATTATATATTTTTTTTTTCACTTTTATATTTTTTGTCGTAGGAGATCATATTGAACAAATTAAATGTACATTGGGACGATATTGTAGGGCTAGAAGAATGTAAAACAGCTGTTAAGGAAGCCGTCGTGTATCCTCTTAAATACCCTGTCTTTTTCAATGGCCGGTTTTCTCCTTGGAAAGGTGTTTTGCTGTATGGGCCACCTGGCACAGGTAAAACATTGATATTTTCCCTTCGCTATTTTTCAAAATGCTCACGAAGAATTTACGAAACAGGCAAAACGATGTTAGCAAAGGCAGTCGCGACAGAATGCCACTGCACTTTTTTCAACATAACGGCCAGCTCGTTGGTGAGCAAATGGAGAGGCGATTCCGAAAAATATATACGTGTAAGTTATCACATATAAACAAAATAGCTGTTTAAACAATGAAGTGACATCACATTTCCGATGAAGTAATGAATTTTGTTAAACTGCACAGGCTTTATTTGATCTTGCCTACAGTCATTCCCCTACAGTTATTTTTATTGACGAAATTGATTGGATAGCCATGAACCATGAAAACTATACATTATCTGAACCTGCAAAGAGATTCAGATCAGAACTTCTTGCTAGGTTGGATGGGCTAGTGTCTACTGAAAATTCTAATGTAATTCTTCTAACCGCGACTAATTCCCCTTGGTAAGTATTTTTTTTACCTAAAGTGGTACACGTATGTTTTTCAATATTTTTTTTTAAGTAATACTTTATTATCACTTTGGAAATTTTGTACTTTCTTCATTGTATCATTAGAGTTATTTCAATATATTAACAGGACGATGATATTATGTTAATAGGGACATTGATGCAGCTTTGCTCAGGCGTCTTGAGAAACGAATACATGTATCGTTACCCGACGAAAATGCCCGACTTAAAATGTTCAAATTATATCTCAGCAACAATTTATTACAAGACATGGATATTATAAACGACATAATAAAGCATAGTGAAAAGTATTCTTGCGCGGATATAAAATTGCTTTGTAAGCAAGCATGGATGTTAGAAATAACTCCAATATGGAAAAAACTTGAGAAAGAGGAAATATCTATCGAAAATTTAAAATATGAATTAGAGAATTATAAAATATTAGCAAAATTGATGAAAGAAACATTACCTACAGTTACGGACGTAAATAAATATAATTCGTGGAATAAAAAGAAACCAATAAAAGAATCGAATAATTCTTATGTCTTCTAGTTTGGTAAATTATTATCTTTAAAAGAATCAGAAAATATTTTTCACGTTATTCTTTTTTTAATTTTTGTTTAGAGTTCATTTTATCTAATAACTTTTACGAAGAAATTTGCAAAAAAAATTATTGGAGTTTTAGTTCAGTAAAAAAAATGAAAAAGAAAAGAATTGTCTTGTAAATTATTCTTTTAATCTTTATAGCCAAAACGTATGTATTATTATCATTAGACTATAAATAATTGATGAACCAGTGAGTCGATTAACTTCTATATATAAAAAGTCGGATTTTTCCTTAACATAAATTCGAGTTGTAAAGACTTGTTGCTTTTTTCAGCAAAGTAGAAATGAAGAAAATTTTCGTCTTTGAAGTTATATAGAATGCATTATTTTCTCTATAATTATATCAACTACAGATGATTTTAAATATGTACTAAAGATACTTGTAATACGTGTAATTAATATATCCGTATTCTAATTCTATTATTAGATGTATTAGATATTAAAATATATGTAAACATGTTTTGTTTTATATGATTATTAATCGTATTGATATAACGATATATTCGAATATTTAAGAACATTTTGCGCAAAATCAATATATGATGTAATATTCTACATACAAGAATCTAAAGCATAAAACATTCAAAGAGATGATTTATGAATAAGTGAAATATTTATTTACGAGACGTTAATCTAAAATTAATAAAATCAAAATAGGTTAGATTACCACAATTAACTTAGAACATCACATAATAGGATATACTTAAATATATTTAAATAGTATTCAGGATATATTTAAATATATTTAAATAGTATTTTGTTAGATATCGATAATCATACAAAATAGAACGTGAATATTGTAATATATAACACATTTTCATGTACATATATTGAGAATTATAAGCATTAAAATACGGATATATTATGTAAGTACACATGTATTTAAATGTGACATTGTGATATTTAATAGCAATATTAATAAAAAAATTACAACTAAAATACGAAGTAAATAAATTCAATAATTGGTATACCTATATTATTGTTGTATTGTTATATAAAAATTGTTTCACAATGAAAAATTGATATAATCAACAATTCTTTCTTTTCTCGTGATTGCTTCTTGCTTGTTTCAAACCATGATAGTAACCTAGAAATGAGAACAATAAAATTGTCCATTGAAAATTTAATGCAAGATATTCGTACAAAATATTTACCTGTATGAAAACCACTAATATACCATGACATCAACATACTTGAAAGTGCATCCGTATCATTGTCTGGTAACCTAAGATGATATTTTGTTAAATATTAGAGCTATTATACTATACTATATCATATTATTTATTAGAAATTGCTTATTAACAATTAATTATACTTACTTGGCCATTAATTGTGGTGGTAAAGGAGGTGCAGGTGGCATTATATCAGCGATAGAATTAAAAGATGGTCCCGGTATGAACTGATGTTTGTATGATCTTGTTTCTTCAGATTCACAATCCATTTTTTCTCCGTTATATTTTTTTGGATTGTTTGTAGAAAAATTTTTTTTACCAGTCTCATCATTTTCTTCGTTGAATTTCTCTTCCAAAGCTTTCTTCTGTTGTGTTATCTGACTCTGTAAACCTTCCGATTCTAAAAGAGAATTCAACTGCACTTTCTCTGTGTTACCATAACCTACAAATTAAAAAATTTTGTTTTGTAAATTAGGAATTTCGTAACTTTCTACGGACACGAATTGTATTTCTTGGTTAATATTATGAACAATTATCATACTAAAAATATTACCTACAAATTTTACAATACAAGTTTTGTTTTCATAAATTTTTAATATTACAGCTTCATAAATTTCACCATCCTCTGAGTATACTGCACGACAAGGAGCTCCTACAATCCATTTCTATTAAGAAAAAAATGTGTACAGAAATTAATATTATATAAATAAATAAAATAAAATGTAAATTCTGCTTCTTTTATTTATAATATCTGTGGGAAATTTGTATTTTATTAAAATCACTACCTTGTTTGGTTTACTTGTATGCCTAGGCTGCTTAAAATTTTGTATGTTTTCCTTCAATTGAGAATCTTGAACGTCTATTCCCATTCGTTTGACAACTTTCTCTTTCGCTAGATTTATGGCTTTGTCATATGCTTTTATTAACGCGCTATCATCCCAAACATCTTCGTTGTCTTCATTTATAACCTGAAATAAATAAATTATCACATGTTATTATTAATATGAATATATGAGTATATTGATATATCGAATTATCGATAGAAAAATATTACATGATTTATTGAAAATTTATTAAAAGTTAATGCTATCAATTGCTGTTCCATCGTCTAATACTATCTTATACTAAACTGATATCAAGCACATGTATACATACGTTTCCATTTCCCCGCACAAAAAGAACATTCATATCATCCGCCATTTCATGAAAATAACTGCATTTAAATCTTGATTCTGTTTCTGAAAAATTAATTTGTTACATCTCTTTAACTGCAACACATTATAAACAATGTCAACATCACCACCAATACCAACTAAAAATTTAGTCTTTCGTTTATTCGGAAGATTATTTTTTGAGCTAAAGTTGGCATTAAAATTGTCACTAGCCGTCATATTTTTTTGCTGTATTATAATACGATAAACATTATACATGAATAAAACTTAAAAAAATCAAAAAAATCAACAAAAACATTATACATGAATAAAACTTAAAAAAATCAACAACAAAAACATTATACATGAATAAAACTTAAAAAAATAAAAAAAATCCCACAAAAACGTCACATTATATATATTAAATGGATTATGCTATATACATCCAATATAGTTTCTATAATAAGATTTTATGAAGTCACATAATTAAAATTATATTTATTTATTATTATCTCTATTTTCTTATACATTTTCTTATTAATATTGTGGATACTTGTAAAATTGGAATATTTTGTAAGATTTCAAATGTTTAATAAAAAAAGAGAAAAATAAATATTTCACCTGTAGAAAAAAAATATACGATCGTAAGTCCAAAAACAGTTTTTGGGAATTATAGAAGAGTGATATTTTTATAAAAAATTATAGATCGATTTATTTTCATCGCTCTAGAAAATTCTAGCATTCTAAAACGCATGGACCGAAGAGCACGTGCTTGGTGTACGTCACTTGTATCACAGATTATAACCTGTCGTAATAGAGAAACGTACCACGTATGTACTAGAGTATCATATTGAAAGAATGTCGTGAAAGTTTCTGTACAAAGTACAATTGATCTGTAATTAGTATTTCCCATATTTTGGTGGTTGGTCGAGGTGTTCTGTACTTGTAATATTTATAAAAGGAATGGCGTTAGTAAATCATTTAAAAAAATTCTCGAGATCAGTTCTCAATATTGCTTCGAATTATTCCAAATATACAAGCAACACAACGTTGCCTTTTTTACAGACGACAAGGGGAGCATCAACCACGCAACCGCTTTCAGAAAAACAAGAGTAAGCGACGTAGATTTTCTCCTCTTTTTCTTTAATGTTGTCTAAGAAATGTTTCTCTTTGTAGGAATCTAATGTCTAACAAATAAAATAGTATTAATAGAATATCTAAAAATAAACTAATAAAAACGATATTTTGACAGTGACCAGCTAAAAACATATATATCATTGTCATAAATACTATACAAATCTTGTTTACATATTATTAAGACGAGTATGTCTTATCTTTCAATTATTTGTAGTATTATAAGCGATTCATACAATTAAAAAAAAGTTAATTGAAAATTAACAGAAATTCTCATAAATAAAAAGATAATTCTTATTTATTATAAATATTACTATTTCCAGAGTTAACATAACGTTTGTTAGAGCAAGTGGAGAGAGAATCAAAGCAAGAGGGAAAGTTGGAGATACTATATTAGATATAGTAGTAAACAACGAGATTGATTTAGATGGATACGGTATGTTTTAAAAGAGCATAATTTGGAATAATTTCTATTATTTTTCAATTTTGACTATCATATAAATATACAGTGTAATTTTTAAATTTTTTAAAATGTAACTAAAAACATTGTTATTTATGTAGGTGCTTGCGAAGGAACATTAACTTGTAGTACATGCCATTTAATATTATCAAAAGAAGTTTATGACGCACTTCCTGACAAACCAACGGATGAAGAATTAGATATGTTGGATTTAGCATATGAATTGACAGACACGTAAGTTAATAATAGTCTAAATTTAAGAATTCAACATCATAAATATTATTAACTTTATTATTTTCAAATTTTCATTTTATTCCTTTATTTCATTTCTTTCTTCTAGACTTTCTTGTAGTCTATGTAAACTTTGTCAAATATCTTATCTTCATCATTAGTATTGGGTACTTCAAACTTTGCATTTCAATGTAGAATTTCAATCTGCCAGCTTTGAATTTAAAATTATAATAAATTTTCATAGTTTTTTATTTATGAGTCTATCCTTGTTATAAATCAATACACATATTAACATATCTACAACATTGCTCTCAAATGAATACAAAGTTGTGTTTTATAAATTAATATTAATATTATAGTATTTTATAAATTGGCTAGGTTTATATAACAATCAATATATTTATTTATATAATACTTAATTTTAGGTCACGTCTAGGTTGTCAAATAGTAATGACTAAAGAACTAGATGGAATTGAGGTAAGAGTTCCATCAACAATTAACGATGCAAGGGCGTAACTAAGATTGAGTGCTTCATGACAATTATTAAAATGTTGATAATAAAAAATTTTGCTTCTAAACATGAAGCTTATATAGTATAATTGAAATATTTTATATATAATAGTACAATTTATGTTATATAAAATTACTTATTACATTGTCATTATGAAGAATCTATACAATTGTAATTGATTTTAACTTTCAAATATTTTGAAAACAAAAAATATACGTATATCAAAATATCTTATTAAGTATAAAACATTCTGTAATTTTTTTACATTTTGTACTGTTAATATTGTAAATAAGAATACTTATAGATAATTTTAAATACTATTTAATAACAATAATTAAATGAGGCCATTGAATATATTATTTTATCCTAAAATTGAAATTCAATCGTGTCAAAGAATGTTATTTATTTAAATTTTATACATTATCGCCTTTCACTTTGAGCAATAAAATAGCAAATTCAATATTTTTAAACAAGAAAAAACTTGGTTCTTTTGTTTGATTTCCCATTGCTCGCACATTTATTAACCACTTGGAAATAAAATACTTACGCGTTACGAAAAATTTATAATTTATAAACTGTTAAACGCTTTACTGAATTTGAATTCTGTCGTCTGTTCAGAATAATTTATTATTTTTTTAATTAGGTACATACCAAATACATTTATTAAGTCGGTACTTCTCGTAAGTATCAGTACATAAAGCTAAAACACTTTTGTACTATGCTTGTTATATATAGACCTAATGAATAATTTAACTTGTGTATTGTCGCTTGTATATTTTGTTCACGTGTAAAATATTCTATTTCTACACTTCTTACAAATTCAATATAAAGTGTACATTATCATGAAATTTACATATTTTCACTCGGTTACCCTGCCCAATTTGAATGTAATTCAGTACGTGTGTGATATATTTGTATATGTTCTGGATTTTTATATACTATGTACATTGAGCCAATCTTTATAAATGCAAATTTAACGACACGATAATAGTGTAAAATCAATGAGAAATTTGTTATTAATTTCATTCTGACAAGTTTTCATTGAACGAATTGAGTAATTTAGCAACAATTGAGCAAGTGGAAAATACAAAATAAAGTACTTTCATTATTTTCTATTGATCTAATATTATTAAACGAACATGTAGTAATGCTTCGAAAGATATTGTAAATTAAAAACCATTGGCCAACAATTGTTCTAGTTTGTCATACTTTGAAAATTGTGAAAGCATCGAGAATCTCGTCTCTTTAAGATTAAAGTGCAAATATAAATAAATAAACGAAAATTAAAAATACTCCGATAAAAATTATAACGAAGAATCGTCCGGCTTATGTAAATACGTGTAAAATTCGAAGTGAGTCTCGTACATCTTTCGAAATACTACCATTCGTTCGATACACAGAGAGTAGCAAACGTTAGATCAACACTTTGTTCGGTAACAATTTTTCAAAACTCTTAAATTACAATCGAAAAGTTCTTCTATAATAAGAATAGTCGGATTAAATTATTTTGAGATAATAAGATACTTGACATCTCTCCTCTATTTAAATATGATGCCAATTTTAATTCTATCAATACACACACACACACACACACACACATATATATATATACTCGTTTCTTCGAATTTCCTTTTCTCATTTCATTTTTCTTTCTTTCATTTCGTATTTAATTACACAGAAAAAAATATGAATACGTTCCTCATAAAATTAATATCGAACGTCGCGAAATACTCAGAAGTAAGCTAAGAAAAGAAATAAGATATTATTAATTCTCTTAAAAAAAAAAAAAAATTCATTCTATGCACACGAATGATCGATCATATTGTGTATGTACATGTAGATTATTAGAAACAATACATTTTTATATTTCTTAATATCTCGTTCAAATAATTCTACAATTGAAACTCATATCGGCCTTCGTTTCGATTAACTGCATATTTATTGGAAGTAATTACGCTACAGTTTTGCACGCAAGAGAAGAAGGAACAAACACGTATAGTATACACGCTTAAATAACAAAATTAAGTTGATTTACGTTCAATGTGAACTTGATCGAAGTTCCAGTCTCGAATTATAGAGTTTCTTCCTATTAATTTATAAAATTCAGTATTACGGTCATGTATCATCATTTGGAGAATATGTTTGTCAATGTTTGAACAATGTTAATATTTGCCAAGGCGAGTACGAAAAGAAAATATTGTTGAACTTGATACAAATGTTCTTCATGTTTCTTTCTTACTTTTACTGCTTTTCAATTCTCTATAGTTCAAGATTTGAGTTCTTCATCTCCGAGGATGCACACGCAACAAGAAAACTTGTAATCGTTGAATTACGCCGCAACAGTCGAAAATACAAAAATCTTCTTTTTTCGTGAGAATGAAAGTAATCTAGGACTAGAGGTTTCATTAATAATAATAATAGTAACAATAACATTAATATTAATAAGCCAATAATATTAATATTAATAATAACGTAATTAAGTAATACTAACAGTATCAATAATAATAAAAAAATAATAATAATATAGTAATGGCAAGATACACGCAAGTATAAATTAGTCGTACCTTTCTTAATATTTATGACATTTTCGGGACATTCTTTAGAAATTGCTTCATGTTCAATAACCATTGACGAGCAATTTTATAACATCGTTGCACCTTCTCTTTCCGAGAACAATCTCTGATATTTTTGCATCAACCAGTTAAAAAGCTATTCAAAACATTGCTTCCGTACGATTAATAAACTTTACTGTTCGCACAATATCGAAATTATGAAAATCGTTCTTTGAAAACAATCATTCCTCTCTCCCTTTTAATTAAAAAACAAGCTCTTTCGACGCACGTTTCTCAACACATCTCCGATGCTTTCTATGTAATAATAATATAGCTTGTTTTTCAAAGAAAGGCTTAACACGTGGATGAGTTAAACAGTTCATGAGATATGAACGATGAATAATCAAATACATTCGACAAGCGAACAACAAAACTGCCGCTTTACCGAATAAAAATGGAGTTTTCAATGTACATAAAGTGAAACAATGTTAGTAAAACAATTTTCATTATTTTATGGTCCCCATGTAGTACTTTTGATCAAGGTGTTTCACTTTAATTCCCCTTATTGTCTCAATTGATCGCGACCCCCCCACAAATTTCACAAATTTCTTTTTACTGCTTTCTAATCCTAACTTCTTCACTTTTGGTCGGTCAAGCTATGATCTTCCAAGCAACGAGTTAATTCGCAAAGCTATTCTTCGAGCTGACATTGAATACTAATGTCCACAATAAGAGAAAAGACATCATTATACCGAACATTCCTCGGCGAAATATAATATTTCAGTTTCAATTAAGAATTTTTACAAGTCAAGCGACATTCTCTATATTAAGACCGGATCTTTAAATGAAAAAGAAAGAAAGAAAGAAAAAAGAACGATGTACAAATCAACCAAATTTTTAATACTAAACGCACTTTCTATATACCTATTCCTACTGCTAATCGATCAGGTCTTTTTTACCGATTGTTAGGAATACAGATATTTGTCGATTTAATACAGGATTTAATACAATGCACAAGTAAAAATCAACACTCGGATGATAAGGAAATTAATTGCTCATTTTTGTCGAAGAGTCGAAGGAACGCAGTGTTTCAAATGAAATGTATATGGTACGTTTAGTGTTAAACCAACGTGGACAATTCGTGCGGGCTGTTGGTGGTGGCTGCGCTGCTTAAATCCAACGTGGCAGCAGGAAGACCGGGACTGACGCTGCCGGTCGCCTCCCGTGGCAAAGGTTGCGATCTATTTAACTTGTTTCCAGGACTTGGTGGTGATCTATCCGCTGGTGTGTCCGGTGGAGTGATCACGTTCCTGTGCCCGGTCACGTTCAGATGATTGTGCGTCGCAGCAATCGGAGCTGGCGATGAGAGCAACAAGGGCGGTGGGGACATCGACACGTGCCGATGATGATGATGGTGATGATAATGTTGATACTGTGTAGCACGGCCGTGCGTTGCATGGCTGACGTTTAGCTGATTCGTCACAGGGCCGACTTTCGTTGGGCAGCCAGCGTGGTGGATGGCCAATGGGCTACGTAGTTGTTGATGCTGTTGCAACTGCGGCTGGTTTTGATACTGTTGCAGCTGCTGCTGACGCTGCAGCTGCACCGCCGCCTCGCACTGTTCGCGCGCTAACGCCTTCACGGCATTCGTCTTCTCCTGCGAAGAGTAATAAGAATGGCCGGTTAGTTTGATCTGAACTGTAAAGTTGTCGCAACTTTTTTGTGAATTCTAGTAGTAGCAGACACTAGATGACACTCAGTTTTGATTGAGAGATCAAACGTGTATCACGACGATTTGCGAAAAGTAAAAGTTTTCAG
>CAJDYZ010010829.1:2164-14582 GCA_903986555.1 Heterotrigona itama | reverse complement strand
AAGTTTAACGTGTACCACCGGTGGTACACATGGCACGGAACGTGTTAAATATGGAAAAAAACCTTTGTCGATGACGTACATATACACGCGTATAGCCTCCAGTTACGAATTATCTTTCTTTTTTTTTTTTTTCATTTCTCTTTCGATCGTCGTTTTTCAATTGTATGTGTTACGCGGTCTCCCTTTAAAATGCACGGACGTAGCTTTGAAGAAATATAGCGCAGTCGTGGTTTCAAACCGCTGGTGAACAACGACGGTAACTGATAGATACATCGACATCGGCGCGTGTCGCCGCGTTTTCTAATGGAAAAATCGAAGCAATGTCACTGAACTGAAAGGAGCCGGCTGCGCGCGGAAACGTCGTGTTGTGTGAAGACGTTTCCATCTTCTCTCGATCGGGGATGTCGATGTTGAAAAACTTATCGGGTGTACATTCGCAAGTGTATAACGGAGCGACCACTGCGTTGGAACAAAGTGTGACACAGATCGAACGATCTCTTGGGTATTATATCCACGACCTGATATTATCGTTACCAGTCATTTACTCGCTAGGTTCGCTTAATTTTTTTTTTTATTCATTTTAAATTAGCGTGGTTAATCACGGTGGTCTGAGAATGCCAGTTGAGGGTTAATAACAAACAGTTTTCTAATTACTCCTCGTTTGGGAAAGTGATCCAGAAAAAAACCGTGACGAGTTCTTCAAACGTTTCCTTACGTTTCCCGCATTCTGTTTATAGAGAATAGTAGCTGGGATGGGACACGTATAGTGTCATACAGGGTGAAATGTTACAACCAAGGAAGAGAAGTATACTTGTCCCAGTTTCACGTGGACCACTTTACACACACGACACAATAAACACGAACAACAATATAAATCGGATCGTACAACGATATATTTCTTAGAGCTAATAAAACCACGCGACAGTGCATGCATGGTGCGTGCCCGATTATCCATCTTCAGTTACCAACAATTTCGATTCGATCCAGAACATACATTCTCTCTTTCTCTTTCTCATCTAAATTGCCGACGCCTACGGAAACTCCTCTCTTGTCCATTTCGTCCATTTCGAACCAGATTTCCAATCACAACCTGTGCACTTTGCTCGGCCAATTGCAAGATAAGCTACGTATCTCAACAATCGTTCTAACACAAATCGACTAACAACACAGCAACAACTCCTCTCGTCGATGTTGGCGCTTTTCACGCTTGCAAACACGCTCGCAGCTAATTTCCAACCGAGTTTACAAACGCACTATATTTCTTCGAAACCAGCGATACATGCACGCGATGGCGCAGAATGTACGCGCAGTGTTTCCAAGCGTTTCGCGTGATCACGCGAGCATCTTTGATATATATATATATATATATATATGTATGTATGTATGTATGTATGTGCGTGAATCTCTGTGGCCCATCAGACCATCATCGATTCGCCGTGATAGTTTTGATTATCATCGTCGAGACGTTATCACGAGGGGGGAGGGGGTGAAACACTTCGCGTGGCCAGAGTCGCAACGAGGAATCGATATTGTCACTTTAATGACGCGTGGAGCAGAGCTGCTCGGTAACAGATGTTACCAGGTTCGACGAATATCTGCTTGGAGAAATTGAAATTCGAGCTGGCTGAAAATATTTTGGATAGTGTTTTTTTTTTTTTTTTTTTTTTTTAATATTTGAACTCCGAGGTGAAATTAATTAATTCGAAAATTAACGTGTCAAACCTTTCACCAGGTTCGTCTGTCTTCTTTTTCCTGCGGAAATTTTCAAAATTAATTCCAGAAAATTCGCCATTTTATTATTACGAAAGGAAAAGAGCTACACTTCTTCTAATCAATCACTATCATACAGTGATAAATTTATCAATTATTTATACAGGTAGATAAAAATTGAAAACAAAAATATATTAATAATCTTCTCTGGAATTCATTTCTTTTCTTTTTTTTTGTATGAAACTTTTGGTAGTTTAATGCTAGAAACCAGCCAATTTGTAATTTCTATCAGGAATTTTATAAATGTAAAGCAACGTAGTTGAATGATTCCTTGTAGAATATAAATAAAAGCTTGTGTACTCTTCTTTCTTTTGCTTTAATGTCTCGAGTGAAAATTTCATGCAACAAACTATGAGATAGCATAAACTTCGTTGTATTGATGAGTTGTATCGATTGAAAAATCTCTGATTGAGTAAAAAAAAAAAAACGGAAAGAAGACAAAGGACTTTCTTTTTTAATTAGATCGACAATTGATTTTGCTGCATAACGTTCCTTCGATCGACTGTTTTCGAAACTTCTTTTTTGTCTCTAATAGAAAAATCGGGAAAACAGTCGGATTTCACTGCTCTTAGGGTAAATTTCCATGGGCAAACGAATCGAATAAATGTACGTGTATCATACATATTTCTGCATGAAAGTTTCGTAATTTTCAGACACACTTTCATCTGTTGCAGAAAGCTCTGTAAACGTTAAATATATCAAAACATAATATATGTATACAAAATATAGAGGAATATATTATTATCGAAATCCTTCGTTATTAATTAATCTAATCTTTTCTAAAAAAAAAAAAAAAAAAAAAAAAAAAAGAAACTCGAGCGATTCACTTTGCCTTGCCTCTTCCTAAATTTCTCTTCGCTTCAGCTTTTCCAAAATAATGGAACTTCGAGTAGAAGAACGTTAAGCGAGACACGAGCACGACTTCACGTTTGTCGATGAAATGATCAGGAAATTTTCTGCGAAAGAGTAGACACGCGGCGACACGAAGAATCACTTTAACGCGATATCGATCGAACGCTGAAAGTATTGTGGAACGACGCTTATTGAACAGTCCGGACATTCGCACAAGAAGATTTCATATCGTCTGCAGTAACGGAGAAGATCTCGTTAGCTGTTTCATATCATATCATATCATCACAGCGAACAAAAGTAGTTACAAAAAGCGACAGTCGTTCTTCTTCTACGCGCTCGTTTTTATTCGAACTGTGAGAAACATTTGTATATTTTTTTCTTTTTATCAACAACATCGTGCCATCCACCACAATATCCTCCTTTATAATTAAAAAAAAAACGCTTCCGGCATGTTCTTCTTATTTTCCCGCTCTTCAATTAAAACCTTCACGATCTCAAAGAGTTATAAAAATAGGTTTATATATATATATATATATATATATATATATATATATATATATATATATACCTGTGTTTTCTTATATATATACCTACGTGTTTTCTTCTTCTTCTTCTCTCTCTCTCTCTCTCTCTGTCATTTTCTTCCCCTCTCTTGGGGAATATATCACACACTGTGTGCTGTAAAATATATAGATGAACGTTCGTTCGTTCGTTTGTTCGTTCAGGGAAACTGAAAACCGGTAGGAAGGAAATACAATGATATAATTGTACACGTGAATGACAATAGCGAGTCCTTCATTGCGATCGCGATGGCGAGAGATCAATGCCGACAAGTTGTGACGAATCTTCTTAAATCTAGAACTTGTTAACAGCTTGTTTCTCACTCTCTCTCACTCTCTCTCTCTCTCTCTCTCTCTCTCTTTTTTCGAATCGTTCACGAACGATTAATTACCACCGGTTTATCAATAAGGGTTGCTTCTTCTTCGGCAACGATACACGCATAATTCATAATTTACAGTTCCGAACGATAATAAATAATACTGAGTTTGCCGATTTTCCGAGGGAAATCGTTAGCAGAGATCGGTAGCTAGTTACATCTAGAATACCCCCCCTCTAAGTAACTCACATCGAACAAACACATCGAACATATCCCGATTGTTTCGATCGGGATCGAGATCGAGATCGAGATCGAACTTATCGTTATTTTCAACCTTCGCGACGAACGCGAACGATCACGCCCCTAATCAACGTAAATAACTCATCCCTAGATTTCAAGGTACAGTCAGTGAGATCTGTTGATCGGAAATACGATCGGAGAGAAAAAGAAAGTCGAGAAAGGAAAAGTCGAAATTTTGAAATTTCCGACGAGTTCGTAGGTGAACTTTAAAGGCGTCTCTCTCTCTCTCTCTCTCTCTCTCGAGAACTTACCCTTCTTCTCCTCTTTGTATGTCAAAGTGTCGTTTCGTGGATTAGTTAATGGTGAAAAGAAGTGTCACGTACTCGTTGAGATCGCGCGCAACGTGCATATGTACTTACATACATATATACGTGTTTCCATGTCGTTCCCTTTCTCGATTCACATGGTGTACTGAGACAGCAGGATTCGGGGAGTCGGCAGGTTGCTGGGCGGCTCGGGTCAAGTGGTGCACCAGGCCAGGATCACTTTCTTGAATGGAACGAAGATCGCACGATCGGGATCGCTGCAACACAATTCCGTCACAGAGGAAGATTTTTAACGTTCACCGTGATGATGCGAACATGTGACAAGAAAATGACCTTTCGTCTATGTATCTTCATTGCACCAAAAAAAGGAGCGAGCAAACAAAAAAGAGGGGAGCAGGAAAAAATTTTTATTAAATTAATAATTTAAATTGCCTTTAAATTAAAGAGACGGTGATTACTTCGTGATAACACCGATACGATACGCAGTGTAAGTGAAACTAATTCCTTACCGTGATGAAACGATCGAATATTTCAAAATTAAGTTTTTGTTTAATCTCTCATCAGTTCATCTTATTGTAGTAATTATAAATATAATATAATTATCTATTATAATTATAATGCTATATACTATATATTAAACTGTATAATATATTATGTAATTATAGTTGTAAATATATATAATAATATAAGAAGATAGTATATTATACATATATTATTATATTGTTGATATGTATATTATATTGATTATATTATTATATTATTGATATATATATTATATTGATATTATTATATTGTATATATATATATTATTATATTACTGATATATATATGATATATATGATATCATATATATCATATATATATATATATATGTATATATATATATATATGATATCATATTGATTATATATATTATTATATTATTGATAAATATATTATATTGATTATATATATTATTATATTACTGTATATATATTATTATATTTATATATAATATACATAATAATATAATATGTATATAATCAATATATCAATAATATAATATATATAATATGTGTAATATAAATAATCAATATAATATCAATATATCAATAATATAATAATATGTATATAATCAAATAAAAAATAAAAGTAAAAATATACATGTTCAAAGAACATATCCTCATTCAATTAAAGTATTACAATTTTAGAATTTTGGTAAGAAACAAAGTATTCAAAGGGTTGAGATTCACAAATTTCCCAACCATTTGACGAACAGTTATAGTGTGCAGTTTGAAAAAAAAAAAAAAAAACTCAAAGGGAAAAGTTAACTCCAAAGTACTGGAGTATAGTGTACACATCGAAGACGTATTGAAGGTGGATCATTGCAAGGCATAACAACGGTTAAGAAGGGCAAGAGGAAGAAAAAGGATTAACAACCGGTTAAAGATCAATGTTGTACCGTTTCTCGCAGCATGGTTGGCCTTTCTCAGAAGAATCAAATAAAAAAAAAAAAACGTAACACGTGGATTGTGAACAGGGGCCGATTGCATGAGCCAATAAGTCATTTACATTTTCCTTGTACAATACTTCAAGCTTTCAAGAGCACTCCGATTTTTATCACCCTATAAATCTGTGGGAATAAGGAAAAGTCACGCAACTGAGATAGGCTACATGAATTACATCGGAAATTACATCTCGTGCATTCTCGTTTCCTTCGACAAATTGCGAGAATGTGACTAACTATAGTCAGATATTTTAAAATTATCTTAAATATCTGATATTTCAAAATTATCTCAAAATTCGAGATCATAAATCTCTCACAAGGGCAGTGTGAAAAGCATGATTTTAGAATTATTTCCCCATTCTCCTACGAAAACTTTTTTGGCACTTTCTTTCTAAAAAGTTGTACAAAGTTGTAAAGAAATTATTATATATTTTAAATTATAAAAAACTCATGAATGAAGTTTAATGAATGTACCAATGAGAATATACTTCTGAACATGATCAACACCTTTGGAAATTGGAGTAGCAGTATAAAAACAAGAATTAAAGCTATTCTTCCGAATAGAAAACATAGTTTCAATTATATCTCTCTACTTTCCTATAAAAATCACGAAAACAGTGGATCTGCTAGAGACAAGAAGATTATTCGAGGAATAAATGATTCTGAAAAATATCCAGACAGTAAATGATTCCGCAAAATAAAATTTTTTTCCCCACGAAAACGCAATTAAGATTATACAGCGTATCTCTTTCAAAAACATTGTGCAACGAATTATTTCAAAATTATCCCCCTAATATGAACAAACTCGAGGCACTAAAATTTTCTAGAAAACTATTAAAATTGCTTCAAGATTATCCCTCCGCAATTCTACGAAAGCGTCGACAAATCGAAACAATGAATCTCAAGGAAGAAACTCTCTCTTGAATTGTTGAAGTGTTATCAACACGGCGGAGAGAAGAGCTATGAGAAGAATTTCCCTTCGGCCGCATTTCCACCGTTCCAGTTGAAAACATCGGCGAGGAGCAACGCAAGCATCGGCTATAGATCAACGTTCTCGAGATCAAAATCAGGAGGAGGTGCACTTTCAGGGACGACGATCGTCACGCGAGCATCACGAGCCAAACTTGGAGCGATTTTCCAAGGCTCTCCTCCTCCGTAGACGGACGTGTCCCTCACGATAACGTATGTGTGTGACAAGAATCGCTATCGACCAACAACGTTTCATCCGTGTTCTTGCCATTCGTTACTTTTTCGCCAGCTATCTTGTTTCATCGCTGTTCTTTCACTACGAGCCGATTCTATGTACTCACAAATAGCCTTATCCTCTGCTAGATATGGTTTTCGAGACAAACGATCCCATTTTCTCGCGAGTCCGTGGCTCCTTCTCGCTGTAGTTACAGTTGGTTACGAGCCTTTTTTTTTTTTTTTTTTTTTGGGAAATTTATTATTAATATTTCTCATTTTTCTCTACGGCTACCACCGTATCATCTTATCAGCGTGTTCAGTGTTTTCTTTTGAATTATTTCCGTGCACATTTTGTTTCCTTTTGCAAATGAAAAGCGTGTCAAATTCTCAGTAGTCAGATCGTGGACGTTTGTACGTTTGAACCTATAATAATGAATTACATAGAAGTATTACACAGAGTATTCATCATAATATTCTAGTTGATTAACTTCTTTTCTTGTATTGGATTCAAAATATTTTCTCACCATCATTGAATTACGAACCGCGTTGATTGAAAACCGTAAAATTCAACAGGATATGTATACAATTAAATATTCAAAGTGCATTCAAATCTATTCCTCGAATTGGATTCACATTCGCACAAACATAAGCGATTTAATTAACAACAAGCAGGAAAAAACTCTATTTTGTAAATGATAGGAATTACATCACTGTAGCTATTCACTGTGTTAAACAATTATAGAAACTTATGCAAGCACAGTACAGTGTAAAAAAAGGAGCATGCATGTCATGCAAATAATTTCATTAATAAATGGAATGAACGCTTATTAAAGTATACTACATAATACATAGCTATGCTAAAAACAGCGATATACCCGCGGGACCAATTATTTCTTAATCTTTTATGTGAAATTTCAGAAACTCTTATCGCGATCAGGCACATTTAACGCAGCTGATGTTAAATTAATATTGTATAAATTATTGCATATTTATTATATATATTATATATATATTTATTATATTATATATATACATATTTATATATTACATATTTATTATATATATATCATATATATATTTTATATTATATATTTATATATTGCATATTTATTATATATATATATTTATTATATTATATATATATTTATTGATCAGGCACATTTTACGCAGCTGATGTTAAATTAATATTGCATAAGTTATTGTATATTTATTATATATATATTATATATATATTTATTATATTATATATATACTATATATATATATTTATATTATACTATATATATTTATTATATTTATTATATTATATATATACTATATATATTTATTATATTATATATATACTATATATATATTATATTATATATATATTTATTAATTATATATATATTTATATATTGCATATTTATTATATATGTTATATATATATTTATTATATTGCATAAATTATTAATATTGTTACAGTAATATTGTTGCAGTGGAAATTAGGTCAACTAGCTTTGCCGCCATAACAATTATTGTTCGTTTCAGTAACAGTATACGTGGCGTATCTCACGTCTCTGTAAAGCGATATCGCACGTAATGGACGGAGATGTAATACAGCATATGAGAATTTGTGAAAACATCGATCGACGTGGTGAAATGAAATAGCACATTTTGCGTTTGACATTCTTTTTGTTTTAATCTCGGTGTGTGAATAAAGATAACTCTCTTCCTCGTATGATATGTACGAAGGACACATCGGTATCGATTGACGACGATCTCACGTCACTTGATATTTTCCCATTTTCCCGGGTTGTCATTTGTTAGAAACTTCTTCTCTTCTCTTAGCCCGCGACAAAAGACACTAAATGCAGACTGACTATTGAGAATGAATAATAACGTGCTTCAAATTGATACGTTTTATTCTACGCTTCTGTTTTTTCATTCAATAATCTTTTCCTTTTCCAGTAAGAATTATAGCAACTTGTAATCGTTACAAGCATCATTTTAAAACAATGAAAATCTGAAAATAAAAATATCGTTGTAGAAACATGACTCTACATTTCAATCCATTTGATGTTGTTTCAAGCGTTTTTAAATTTATTGAAATACACTGCTAGATCCGCCAATTTTTTTCAATTATCATTCTAAGACTGCAACATTTCTTTCAGTTTCGTTTCGATTTTTCATTAAAAATTAATTATTCACGTTCTTATTTTTCTAGTTATACGATCGTTTATAAGAGATTTACGATTATATGAACAGAATTCGAAAAATTGGCACTGAACATAACCTCGTATAAATCCTCTGAATACTTTATTTTATATGCTATGCATATTTTTGGTTATTGTGTGATTTTACATGGTCATATTTCTCATAAATGCATAAATATATGTATTTACAATTAATAAATTTGTATTATCACTTTCAATTAATAAATTTGTCAACTTACAATTAATAAATTTGTATTATCACTTTCATTTTTAATATCACTCTCATTTATATTCCAATATTTTCTATTTTCATAAAAGTAGTTAAAAAAAATGAAATCTAAATATGTTCCATCTATTAATCATTCTACTTTAAATATCCTATACACAAACAATAATAACTGATAATTACAATATCATTTCGAGTCGTTAAACATCTCCTTCCAGTTTCCATCAATTCCTTCGCATCAGCCATGTTGAAAAATAATTGCACAATAATAATCGTCTGACAATCATCAAAACTTTAATCGATCCTGCGACTTTCGCAAATCGTATAAAATATCAAAAGCATCAAGCATGGGCAAGCATGGGCAAGCATGAGAGAAAGAACGTAACATTTCCAATAGCTATTTCTAGTTTAAATATACAGCGTCTGTCTTCGATTGTGTATAAGCTCGGGAACATGCTGGTCAGATCTGGACTATCTACGGCCACGGCACGACGGACTTCTGTATCATTTATTCATTGTGTTGTCGATCGGCGAAACACTTAGAGCAAAAGTGCCATAACACAGGGACCAACGTTCGTTGGTGTTCACGTGTTCGACCGGCAAGGCGTAAAAATGTTTTGCAGTTCGCGCACCAAGAATAACGATTACCACGGAACGGCCACCTAACCTAAACCTAACCTATAAATCCACCGAGCGTTGCAAACTGTTAAACATCTCAAGGCACTGCTAAGGCTGTGATTCCACGAATTCTTGCGTAACAATTTCATCAGAAAAGTTTACCACCAGGCTATAAGTTCAAGTATACGACATATATGTATGCATGTGTGTAAGTTGGAGGATTTCAACGTAGATGGATTACGCACGTGCAATTGATTGTGCTATCGTCACGCTTCCTCCGAAGGTCGTAAACGAATACGTGGTGTTCTACTATGTAAGCCGGTCCCGTGATAGAATCGAGTGGCGAAATGACATGTTACGTAAAAGTTTTCAAACTTTTTAGTTCTTGTCACGGCACGATTTTTAAACGACGCCTTTCACGCATCAATGTCTAAACTTTTTTCTCCTCTCTTTCTTCATTTTTCATGCTCGTTCAACTAACTATACATGCGTCAACTAACTTGTTTCATAACTATACACTGCGGATTTTCATGCGTTTGCTTTGTACGCGGGAAAATTTTAACCTGTACAGGATGCACACGGTATGAAAAAATATACAAAATAGCAAAAGTATGATGGTATTTCTGTAATTACGCAGCAACATGATTTCCCATTGAAACTCTGCAATTCTAAAATTTTCTAATTATTAAATACAATGTTGCATTATAACTGGAACTGCGATAATATGATGATATATACATTGCATAATATTAATATTAAGTAGTATTGTAGTTAAATATAACATTATTAGAATATTCGTTAGTTGCAAGGTGTGAGAATGTTTAAACTTTTTCTCCTCTCTTCTTCATTTTTCATGCTTGTTCAACGTTTCATAACTATATTTCTAAAATTATAATATTTCTATAATTCTATAAATATAACTATATTTCTATAATTCTAAAATTTTCTAATTATTAAATACAATGTTGTATTATAACTGAACGTTATATACATTGCATAATGTTAATTTTAATTAGTATTGTAGTTAAATATAATATTATTAGAATATTCGTTAGTTGCAAGATGTGAGAATGTTTAGACTTTTTCTCCTTTCTTTCTTCATTTTTCATGCTCGTTCAACGTTTCATAACTATATTTCTAAAATTATAATATTTCTATAATTCTATAAATATAACTATATTTCTATAATTCTAAAATTTTCTAATTATTAAATACAATGTTGTATTATAACTGAACGTTATGTATATTACATAATATTAATATTAATTAGTATTGTAGTTAAATATAATATTGTTAGAATATTCGTTAGTTGCAAGATGTGAGAATGTTTAAACTTTTTCTCCTCTCTTTCTTCAATATTTCATAACTATATTTCTAAAATTTTAATGTTTCTATAATTCTATAAATATAACTATATTTCTATAATTCTAAAATTTTCTAATTATTAAATACAATGTTGTATTATAACTGAATGTTATATACATTGCATAATATTAATATTAATTAGTAGTGTAGTTAAGTATAATATTATTAGAATATTCGTTAGTTGCAAGGTGTGAGAAATCAATTCAGATTAGAGGAACAAGCAAAGATCAAATATTTAATTTAAAATTTCTAAAGGCCTTAATTCTTAAGCCTTTCCTCCAGTGTAATTTATATTCACATCTTTGATAGATGATTTAAGTTTGAACTATTTCCTGAGGAAACATTTATTATTAAGAAACTATGGAAAAGAAAGGCCTTTGAAGAATCCGCCGACTCCAAATTTTGGTAAAAATGGTAACATAATGGAAGCTCCTCGTTACATGTAACATAAAACAATAAGATAAAAATGTTTTACTACATCAAGTTATTTAATTAAAATCGATTTCATTAAATATTAAAAAAAGTGTTGTTGGTTGAGAATTCTTATTGAAAATCAGACATTCTACGTGTTGTAAGCCAATAATGTTGTAACATGATTTTCAGTCACCGAATCGTACCATCACATAAATTATCATGCACTGCTAATACAATGATAACTGACTTAGATGAAAGGATGATCAATTAGGTTTAAAAGAATGCAGGAAATTTGTCAAAAAAAATCTACGATCTATACAAGTCCCAAAATTAACACTTTACTTTACGGGCCATTTCCCGCGTGTCTTACACCTGCAGCGGGCAAATTAATTGTAAAATAAAAGTAAAAAATCGTATATAAAATAGAATAGTAAAAAGTAGAAATATTATCCAGATAAGATATAAAGACAATTTGAAAGTCTCCCTTTCATTCGGAGATCACCTTCGTAATCTTCTCTCTGTAATCAGTCAGTCCTCCAGACAGCAAAGTGTTAAAAAGGTTACTAGGTACAAATCCGATACAATTCAAGAAAGAGAACTTGAAGGGAAGGAGCTCGAGCTTTGTGTCTCTCTCGCAACGAGCAGGCAGTATTTTATAAAAATGCAATAAAAGGCGCAAGTGAGCGAATTATTCGTACGTTCTTCACACACGGGGAAACAATAGTTGTTAAACGTAGTTATAGAGTTATCGAGCGTGGCTAGAGTTTCGGGGGAGGGTGGCGAAACTTTGCATTCTTCGGCGAGTAGGGCTACATTTACTCGTGTGCAGGTACGAAGGGAGGAAACTGCGAGGAAACAGAGAGA
>CAJDYZ010010825.1:7324-22993 GCA_903986555.1 Heterotrigona itama | reverse complement strand
GGGGGAGGGAAGCTGTCAAATCCTCTTCAAAGAAAAGATACAACTCGTGTTGCGTTAAGCAACATCGATGACGCTCACGACATACAGACAGACAGACAGACCGCTCACGATCCAAGATGGACTTCCCGTGTAAAGCTATAAAAGCTAGTCGGCCACGTTTTCGAGGAGCGTGCTGCTTGCGAGAATTAATCTTACGGGGGCTGGCCTAATCTCTGGGTCAAAGTGTGGTGCACGTGATCACGAAAATTTAAAGCCGCGGTCGGACGGTGGACCAGAAGTTGGCCTCGTCTTCCGCCGCTGTTACTTATCTGTCGACGACCAAGCGACCTGTCAAGAAGTTCGAACGGGAAACGGAAATTGAGAAGTGGAAATTGAAGCGAATGTCTCGCGATCTGTGTTCCGGATGTCGGGAAAGTTGAAAGACTCGCGGGAAGGAAGTCGCTCGGCTATGATACGCTCCTGCGGCCCGTGGAGATGAACGACGTAAATGCCAGAAATGGAGATTTCCGATGGATGTAAAGAAACGTATGCGTATGCGTTAAATATATGCGTCAATTGTAGAATTTGACTTGATTCATCGTATTGAAATATATTTATTGGAATTCTTCGTGTTGTAAGAAGATATAGTAGCGTACTCTAAAATTTAACAGACAAACTCTGTCTAGTACGTGTAATCAATGAGTATAATTGAAAATGTATGTATATGTTATTTTAATGATAATGTTTATTTATAATACATAATAATAGTAATAGTAATAGTAGCCTATTTAATTACACAATTATCTATAATTGTAATTATTATTAATTTATCATATAGAATATCTAGAATTTATTATACTATTAGTATATATTTATAGTTATTATTAATTTATTACACAGAATATTTAGAATTTATTAATAGATCAGTTCTATAATGTAGAACAAGTTTAAATTGAATTCGATTTTTCTCGAAATGAGGGTGAATTCGATTATTATATATTAGATAATACACTAGAATAATTGTTATTTTTATTTACTATCATTATTTTTAGAAATGTAATAAAGAAATATTATTGATTATTATAAGAAATATCTATGATATAGATACAGAATTTAAAGAGAACACTTTATTTATTATTGTTAATATCGTTTTTTATATTTTATGTATAAACATATAAAAATATATATAGTTTTTACATACATCAATTCTATTGACGGATAAACTCTGGAAAAATCATATGTTTAATTTCCAGAATATTTCGTTGATAAATCTGTCTTCGGTGATTGATATTCTTTATCCTCGATAAAGAATAGGCGTGGTAATCTTTAATTTCTCGATTTGCAATTCAATCTCGGATTCCGAAAAGGCAATTTAATGTTCAGTGTTCAGACCAACCAATTTAGAAACAGAATCTACTACTAGTGCTCAACAAGTAGTGGAGCGTGTGAACGACAAAGTAAAATATCGTCAAAGTGAAAAGAAAGCTATTCGCCTACCTGCTATCTACATTTTCGTTTAATAGACATGGGAGAAAATGGAGTGAAATTCCAGCACAATGTTTCACACGATGACTGCAATTTTTGTAAGGTAATGATCTGCCAAGTAAATAAATAATTTGAGAAATTGATACTTAATATTGATATTTTTGACAAGATTGATATTTAACATAAGTTGCATCAAGTTTGAAGAACTATGTTGTTCACACGCATTACATGTTACACCCTATGTTAAAACGTATTTTAGACAATATCTAAGTTCTAATCTGACACCGAAGCTCCATCATTCTCTTAAACTTGTAAACGTCGCGAAAGTTTAGAAACTTGTCTATGATAGAAACACGTATAAATATTGCAACATGCCTCGGGTTATATAATATTATATAGCTGCTTGTTTCATGTGATTAAACGTTGTCACTGAAACCATGAGTGAACACCGTGGTACAGAAAATAAATAAATAAATAAATATAGCAAAATTAACTTCTTTTGTGGCAGTATGGCAAAATTAATCGCATGACGTAAAATTTTAATAAGAAAAATTATAATTCCAAACAACGCCTTTCCACAAAATGTAGCCATGTTTCCAAAATCTCAATAAATTTAAAAATTGTAACAAGAATAATCACTAGATCAAGGTAATAAAAAAATTATAGAACCTTGTTATTTCAAGAAGAAAATTAGTTTACACGATAAGTATAATAAGAAATAGTATACAAATATAGTTGTGCGTGTGTTTTTCCAAATCTCCCACAAACGCATAAAATCCGCATGGAATTCCAGTATTCAAAAAATCGCGCCTCGATTACGTCTGGTACGAAGGCACTGCGTTATGTAACGAGACGTGTCAGAGAAAGTCGAACGCGAGATGCCATGTTCGTCCAGAGTCGAGGAGCGAAAACGCAAAACGCAAAAGATTCAGCCGATTGGCAGGGAAGCTTATTCGGCCGATTTATCTTGGAAGATGCGCTGGCGAAAGCGCAAGTTGACAGAAAGTATACAGAGCTGCGGGACAGGTGGAACTAGTCCAGGACTCTCGGATGCAGATATCAAAACCCCCCCTTGCCTGTAAATCTGCCAGAGACCGGTGTGAAACGGTGGGTGGTTGGATTAGGAGGTAGAGGTCGAGGACTGGTCGACCACCTAGTCGGAAACGCGCCATGAACTATTGCATTTGATATCCAGTCCGATGAATGGAAACGGTGAAGCCATATCCACGCTTGGCGCCATCTCTGGCCACGATGTACGCGAATGTAGGTATAATACCCCTCCGTGCTTCCGCCAAGTATGATAACCAAGTATTTACGGCTTCTCTTGCGAATTTCTGTAATTTACGGAGACAACTGTCCTCCGCCGTCCAGGACTATGTGTCATTGTTATTTTTAATGCTCGCCACTTCCAGCCTCTTTCCGGCGCGATTTTCACCTCGCGAATAATGCGCACCGCCATTGAAATTAAGAGGCGAGAAGTATGCGTCGTCTTGCTCGTTTCATCACGATGGTCAGAGACGATTTTGAAAGGGTCCGCTGATTTATATAATGGAACTCTTGAACATGCATGGAACATTTTAGGACACTTTTTTTTTTTTGTTTTTAACAATTTGGTATCTTTTGTACTGTATTTCATCGTATTAACATTCACAACATTATTAGTATTATTCAATGTTTCCAAATTCTAAATTGAATATACCATTCGTCTTCAGATTTTTAAGCGGCAGTGTATTGTCACTATTGTGTATAAATTACGGAATATTCAGTTAGACATGATAGACATAATTGTAATTATAAAATGAACTCTTTATCGCAACTAGATTGGAGATTTGTTTCAATGAATTTGTATTTTTACGAGCTTTTAATATTACACTTGTGCTCGAAAGAATTACTGAAAAATATAATGTAATTTTTACTGAAAGAATCTATTACACTGGAACTAAATAAAATAACACGAAAGCTACGATAATCGAATGTTTTACGTTTTTTAAAGGACTTTAAAGGAAATTGTAAGACAAGACTTGTGAAAAGTCTGCTCATCGTAAATGAAAGTGTACATTCATTCGCAATTACTACATATTGCACATATTAAACAGTTGTGTTGTATGTTTCTCAACTATACCCTCGAACATCGTATTTATCATTAACGAAGGAAATATCTAATACCAAATCACTGATAGTTACCTAAATACATCAGTTTGTGAAGTACTATTACGCATCGAGTTGCGTAATAATACACCAACGGAATCAATATCTATTTGAAACTTCCACATGCACATCGTCATGTATCAATTGCACGAATAATGAAGATAATACTGGCGTTGCGATATAATCTTTATTACAAGCTACTTGTATTATACGCATAATGTCAGATTCAACGAAAAATGTCAAATTCTATGAATGAATGAGAGTCGAAGATAAAAATTTAATTCTGGAACACGTTTGTTATTAAAATTATAAAAATTCTTGTAATTAGAATATATTTGTTATATAGTCATTAGGATTGCAAAAATTATTACATAAGTAAATTAGGTATTTGTAAACTATATTCCAATCTTGCACGTCTGTGTCATATTGTTGAAATCATAATAGTTTAGCTTTGTGACAAGTGATGATACTATTCGAAGCAATTAGAGGATCATTAATACTGATGTAACAACTGTATTACATCAGTTAAGAGCACTCGGGACAAATTAATATATATCTATGATATTATATTAATAATAATTAATTTTAACCCAATGATATATTAATATTAATAACTAGTTATAGAACGATTGATTTTGAAACAATTAGTAAGAAAAAACATACAGATTATAAAAATCAATAGAAAGGAGATAAACACTTTTTAATGAAATATCAACGTTATTCAATATTATTAATGAAAAATAGAAATGACGTAAAACACTACAAAGATTCTTTGGGACATGTTCTAGCACTAAATTTAATAAATATGGAATAGATTAAAGAATTATAATTTTTGTAATTGAAACAATATAATTAAAATTAAAACTTCAATGTATTAAGCAATGTATTTAAAATTACCATTGAAATCAAACAAGATCGTTAAATTATAATTTAAAATTTTAAAAAGTCAACAGATTTATGCACTCCAAATTCCAGTAAATAAAATAAATTAGAAAATTATAATTTTCGCCACAAATTTCAGCCATCTCAAATCTGTCGGCGTATTCAATTCCTTGTTATTAACACGTTCGTTGCATATGTCTCGAAACGCAGGATATAAATTAAAAATCGATACCGGAAATCGGACGTGGTATGCAAATTGAATCGCGAAATTTTGAAAGGAATCGTCATGATAATTCCACGCGAAACGCATCCGTAATATAGAAACAGATTTTGCACGAGAATTATTTAGCAGTTTAACGTATAGCATGAATAATGAACACTCGATTAACAATGAACGTGTTGAAAGATCTTGTTAACTACCAGAATAAAATGATAATTGCACGATTTACCGTGTCCAGTGAATGAAACAGATGGGACAGAACGTCCCAGTTAAAGACCAATAGTTCCTGGCAGACTCTTTGTCGATACGCCAGGCCTAACACTGTTTTATTGAAGAACGATACCATTCTTTATTGACTATTTACTGGCGTCCTATTCAATTGCTGCAGTTAATGCCCGACTAAGAGCAATAATTGCCCAGATAATGAATACAGCATTCCGTTCTTAAGTAGAAATTTATAATAAATAGTTCTGTCTTTCAATTCAGCCAGGACAAATATACAGTGTATTTTTCGCAACTACGGCAGACTATAGCTACAAAATGGTAAAAGTTGAGGTAAAATTAAGTGGTTTAGAGTAGTGAATGAATTTATTATATACCAATGCACGTGAAATTTTCAATTATTTGTTTATTACATTTTATTTGTTATATTTCTTTACATCTTTTATACAACTTTTCATATACCAATTAATTCCTTTTCTCTGTAAAGCAAGAATTCGGTTATATTATAGTAGAATCTCCCATGTGTAAAATCGAAACCATTTTTCAAATACTTACATTCTTATAGATGCTTTCTCTTCTTGCAACAATGTTTAATTTTGTATCATGAAAAATATCAAGCATACTTTGTTCAATAGTGAATCTCACTCTGTTAATTCGACAGCACACAGGATAATAATTAGATTAATCCAATGGTTTGATAATTATATTATAATATATAATATTCAACTATTATTTGTTGGAGTAAAATTAGTATTTTTTGTATCATCTATACGTATTGCCATCACTTTAATAAGTCACTTTAACATTAATGAAATATATATTGTTACAGATATTCGTATACTTTGATCGATAAATGTTATTCCTTACTGCCAGATTAACAACAATTCTATAATATATAGTATTCTGAATCTGAACATTACAAAATGAAACATTATCCCCAGTGCAAGAAATCAATGCATCCGAAAGAGAAAGCAGAAAAAGTTGCCGAACACTTCGGTTCATCTGTTATAGGCGACGCAGTCAGCGACTAGAGACACGTCTCTCTAAAAATTACCAAAAGACCAAAAGACACGCCAGCGGATAAATGTTTGCCCGGCGAAACAGCAATTCCATTATCCTTCGCCTTTGAAGGCGGATGCACGCGCCGTGAACGAAAATATTACCGGCGTGAATAGTGAGGCTCGTGTGCACATAAGCGTGGGAAATACGTGATCACATGTGGGGTAATCGCGGCACAAAGGGGTGAATCGGAAATACCAGGTGTGTGTGTGTGTGTGTGTGTGGGGGGAGGGGGAGCACGATTCAACGTTTTGCATTGGGAACACAACTTCAATGCAGTACTGATCCTCCCTCTCCTTTTCAACTCTGAATAGTCTTTCTGTATCTTGTGCCTTTTTTTCCCTCCTCCTCCTCCTCTTCCTCTTCCTCTTCCTCCCCCAAAACAAGTATCACATTTTCTTAACAAGTTGATTTACTGCAAGCCAACGGCCACGCTTTTGTGGCGCGGGTTGCACGCGCGCGCACAACCTTTTCGCGTTTCCATTCCCACCCCCTCCCCCTCCCCCTCCTTCTCTTCTCTTCTCTTCTTTTTCGCCGTTTCTTTACCGACCGGTGCCAAAGTGCAGCCAACAAGGAGAATGTTTACCTTCCTTTCCTCCTACCACTTTTTTCCACGTGGTTAGACCGCGAGTGTACCGGAAGCTCCTTCAACCGAGAACGTTTCCAGGGTCATTCGGAGAGAATCGCGTTTTTCTTAAATTGTCGCTCGTGAAATCGATATAGCAGAGGTGACGAAAAATAAGGCGGAATTTCTGTCGGATCGTTGTAGAACGGATAGGAGGTCCTATGTGTATTTGTGTGTTCGTTGGGTTGTAATTGATCAATTGTTTAGCTGATCAGAAGAGCAAAGGATATCGAGTCAAATTGATATATTTTAGTTCTCAGTGATAAGTATAAGATTGTCACAGAAGAACATTTTTAAAAAATAAATTAACTCTTTGAGTGTTTGTCACACTGTTATGTAGATAATCTTATGGTCGATACCTAAAAATAATTGATTTAGTAATTAGAGATTCATACAGGACAACATACTACATATACAATATTGAATAAACGTATTAAAAGTATATGTTCAAAGATGAGTACGTTCATAATTTGTTATATCCTCATTCAGTCTTTGAATTTTAAGCACACAAAAGGTCGATAACTGAATCGAAAGTTATATTAATAATTGACGTATCTGACAATATCTTTTATAAACAGCATAAAAAGAATAATATAGTATAATAAACTAATAGATCTAAACAACTCATATACTCAATTACAAGTATTTTACACACATATACCTAATAATTCTGCGATACATGGCATCCAACAAGTAAAGATTTGTTATTTTTAAACATACGACTAAAATAATTAAATATCCATATTTTTCTGTGAAACATACAGTGATTCTGTGACGTAACTTGCACACCTGAAATAACTCTTAAATTATGCGTCTAATGAAAAATTGTTTAATACAAAAGTTGTATGATTTCAAGGATGACAAAATATTAATTTTTTGTGTGTGTTGAAGGGTTTCGAAATTTGCAAATTCGTTTTTATTTATTTATTTTAATTGAACTATGTATTTTTTAAATCATAAATAGAAAGAATATTAAATTCTAAGTAAAAATGCATTAAACCACATTGATTTTAAATCTAATGGTTAAGAAAATATTTTACAATAATTCGCCTCGAGGATGAAAATTGCGTAGCATTGTCAGAGGATTCGACAATGTTTATAAATGTCAGTGTTATTACTTTACAAGTGAGCCTTCGATAGTAAAGTAGAGTGAGATAATCTCGATTCCAAGAATTGGTGGGGATTAAACGAACGTTTAAGTAGGTATTATTGTATTGCGAGAAATTGGCAACTTTAGTACTAGAAGTTGTAGGATACGATCCACATGTTAGTACACGACAGATTTCTCGACAATCTGGAATTAGTCAATCAAGTGGGCTTCAAATTCTTCAGGCCCATAAAATGTACTTATATTACCCATATATTTGTCAGAAGCTTCACAGATTCGATTTTCAAAATCGAGTACAATTTGCTGAATGGTTTTTGCAGCAAGTAAGTGTTAATGAAAGTTTTTTCTCTAGAAAATGTATTGTTTCGTTACAGACGAAACAACATTTAGTAATCATGGTAATCTCAATTTACACAATTTGTATTATTAGGCACCATCAACGTCGATGAGATATTAATGTGTAGCAAATGGTCCTCTACGTAGTTTTCATCCTCAAAATAAATTATCTCCTTAACTATTAAGTTTAGGACTAACATGGTTTAATAATTTTTTATTTGGAATTCAATGTCATTCCATTTATGATGAAAAAGAAATAAAGATGACCTTTCGAAACTTATAAAAAATTAATATATTGTATTTTGCCTCTGTTAAAACCATACTACTTTCGTGTTGAACAATTTTTCATTAGAGGCATAATTTAAAAGTTACTTCAGGCATGCGTAAATCACCTTGCATAATTTTCAACTTAATAGTAAGTTTTATAATTCATAAATGAAGCTTGAATCGGTTTTCATAATTATGTAGAAATTATTACTTTTATAATATTAAAGGATTTTTAAATGGAACTACGTACGTCTCTGTCACTGCGTGCCAATTTTCGCATACAAAGTGTATGATTGAACAATAATTGATCGTATCTCTATGAATATCGATGATACATATCGTTCGGATAATATTTTACTCGCAACGTAAAAACGATAAAATTAAAGCACGTAGATACGTTTCTATTTTTTGCACTTGGTTATTTGAAAGAGTTATTTTCTCCTTTAATGCTTTATCGATAGATAACAAAATTTACTTTTTTACTTTCGACAATGTCGTAATGTTGTTTTAAACAAATGATTAAAGTCACTGAGTCTACAATTTGTTAGACTCAGTTATGTGTTTTTAATTATTTTATTTCTATTTACTATCATATTTATTCTTCCATATTTACGTTATGTTAATAACTTTCAATCTACCGAACTCTAATTTCGGTAGAATTATGCGCGTTATATCTGTTGCGTCATCGCGGTTTGTTCAGATGCGTCAAATATTTACCAGTTTCTTGGATTCACCGGCAACGGCGAATCTAAAATTACAACTTGCAATTTAATAATTCAATTGCGATGCGTATCTCGGTATGGTGATGTTTGGTTTTCCCATTTAAATTGTTCTTTTAACGAAAGCTCCACTATTACACTAGTTCATTATAATTTCCAACGTCTTTCTGCCAGATTTATAATTTTGCTAGGCTCTGTGTCCAACCACAGAGTATAACCAAGTATAGAATAAAATTCTACTTTATTTCGGAAATTGTTCCCCGATTCATCTTCCCGTTTTAATAATATTTTCAACTAGGTTAAGCGTAAAAAGCGCTTATATCGCATAGTCTGTTGGCGATGTTAAATTGAAAATTAGAAGTACGATTACCTTGTTACAACGAAAACTTTCAATTTGTTGCAGGTAGCATGGCTGCGGGTAGATACCCAAACGATATTAACGATAGCCAGTCACGTTATCACGAAGAACCATCGGATAGCTGTTTCTCACAGCGATCATCGCACATGGTTCCTTCATATACGAGAAGTAAAAGAATCTGACAGGGGATGGTACATGTGCCAGATCAATACGGACCCAATGAAGAGTCAAACTGGTTACCTCCAAGTTGTTGGTAAGTAATCCTTTAATCTTCCCTATTTTTAATTAATTTTTCAATAAAAATCTAACGCTTGGCGGACAACTCTTTCATGTACATTTTTGGCAATTTGGCAATTTTAATTTCTTTAAAATGATCAATGATTTAATAAATAAATGAATAATTGCGATAATTATTCCTCTTTTACAATTTTCTGGTAATAATTCTTTTCTCATGTCGTATAATATTACACGAGTTTGCGTGACTCGAGTAAATCAATTTTATTGTGACGAATTGCTTTCATTTGCATTATTGATATTTATCTATTGCCATTACTAAGAGAGAAGTTACAAAAGAGTGTCCCCAAGTAAACATTCGTTTGAGAAATATCCACCAGATTTATTACATTTCGTCGAACATTTATTCACACTTGTATCATTTATTTGTTTGTTTCTCTAAAGAGTGATATTTCATCAAGGGAAACTTCAAATGTTGCGTAAGGCTTAGGTGTTATTTGAATAAAATATTTGGAAAATGATTATTTAATTAGCACGTCGTCTTAAAGTAATATTGCATTAGTTGCAGAACACATTATTTAGCTATTAAATTTAAAATATAATAATCTTTTATTTTGTTTTTTATTTCATAGTTTTGACGATAGTTTGTAATTCTATCACGTACGATTCACCTTACGTTGCGACAATTTGTTCTTTCAATTTAATGTTGCTTCTATTTTAAATTTATCTTTCATTTCTACGATTTCCTTTGAATGAAAATAACTGATTACTTTAAATTATTATTTTATATCTTCATTTCAAACGAAATTTGGCCAACTCTTGGATATAAAATTAATTCTAGCGTAGAGAGACAAAACAACTTAATTAATAATTTTAAGCAGACTATATTCAGTATAGTACGTTCAGGTTTAGCGAGGAAATTGACAATCGTCTATTCATTCTGTTGAAACAGCTCCTAAATATAACTTCTATCGATCCCGGGATCGAAAGGATAGTTAATCGCATACTTATCAGTCGTATCAGCAGCAGCTATTATAATGATTATGTCACGTGAACGTTACACAGCGATATGCGGATGTAATTCGCAATATCTTAATCAAGTGTGACAAGCTGTGAGAATCTGATTCTGTATCGTTCCTATCCCAATCTCATTGGGAATGATTTGTCGCTCGTGCATGATGAAATCAGTTTCACTTCATTAACACGTGTTCTTATTTAATCAACATATCAAAATGAAAACTCGAGATTATCTTGCAATAATAATTCCTTTAATAAATAATCTTTTAAACTAGTTTTCCTATATTAATTTTTTAACACTAACGTTGGCAATTGAATTTAATTTTATGACTGTTTATTTTATTCTTTCTACGAATTTTTATATTTGTTTTAATTTTAGTACTCGAAATCGTAGACAGAATTAAATATACACAAAATTTTATTAATACAACATAAACCGTTGCAGATGTCATCGATCTGGCGACAATTTTATTTCATTTACAATCTTTAGAGAATGCAAAATACGAAATGGAACTAGCGATCTTAAATCCTCTATAACGAAATTTCATACACGCTGTGCGTAATTTTTATCTTTCTAATGAAACGTTCGAAATAAAATCGAATACCCAGAATTTTAGATAGTGATCCAACCACAATCATTTATAACCCAACAAGTCTATTGAACAGTTGATCCTATCACACTTACTTTGTGCTGTTCGCAAGTTAACGGCACACGTGGGATTTCCCGGAATTTTTACCAGAGCAACACGTACAGGATGCCTATATATCGTAATCTATGAATCCAGTTAGGCTAAACGAGCATGGTCTTAATGCCGTATCGCAATAATCGTGCATCGTCGATAAAGATCAGGCTTCAGCAGTTTAAACGGACGTAAAGCCAGGCAAAAGGTCTTTCGCGTCTACTTAATTTGCAAGGCATTAACCTTATTATTATAGAGCAATATAGCCACGAGTTTGCGAGAACGCCATCTATAGAGTGTGTTGCACGCGAGCAATCTTTACATCCTTTCTCGGAAATGAAACCTTGTATGTGCCCTTTCACCACTATGCTCACCCACTCTCCCTTCCTCCTATCGTTCTTTTAATTCTTTTAGCCTTCGTATCGACACATTTTCCCGATTTGTTTCATTTTTTTGCCACGTTCGCCCATAAAAAGATGGCCCCCCATTGAAGACCAAAGTTTATTAGTATAATGGATTGTGGCTGTTCAAATACTTTTACGATCTCTCTATGAAATATATTAATATCTCTATAATTATACATATTTTGTATGCTTTGATGTATCCACAGTAATTATACAATATATATTATATTATACAATATAATTATAATTATTATACAATTATAATTATACAATAGAATATAATGTAATACACTATTACATTTATAGAATGTATAATAGGTAGATTACTTGGCGTAGAAACATTGCCATTTTTTCCAGAATTTATACAACTTTCTTTTCTCTAAAGACATTTTGAAATTTTATTTTTATTAACACGACGAAGATGATTGTTATGGATTGTATTGATGAAATTTAAAATTAATCTGAAAGTAAATATAGAAGTTCAGAAATATTTATTGTACATTGAAATATTACAAATGAATTGCATGTAACAATATCTCACTGAATATTGAGATTTATCAATACAATGGTTAATTTATTATTTAAATATTTTTGTAATATCTATCATAGTTTTATTGGATACCTCGTACCTAATCTAAACCTCGTAATTTGTGTGTGTATATTAATTTCAAACATGATGAACATAACTATTTATAATAATTAGATCTCATCACAGTATATGTGATATTTCAAAATGTTCAAAGTGTTTCATACACACGTCTCAAGATATTTGCATAATATACTCAAAAATTTCCTCTAATACTTTCATGAGCAATGGTATATGGAAATTACAAGATTATATTTATATATTTCATATCATTGATAAGATATCTATTTATATTATTATACACTACATACGTTTCATTTAGTAAAAAAAATTAGTGTACAGTATAATCTTAAGGATATAATAAATATTAAAAATATTAAAAATATTAAATATAGTCTAAATATCAAGGCGTATTGATGTAATCTCTTACATCTCTTCTTCGATGAGAAATGAAATCATGTATGTGCCCTTTCAACGATTCATCTCTTCTTTCCACCATTGTTTTAATTCCTTTATATCTCATGGTCGACACCATTTCTCTGCATCTATTTTTACCGTATAAACACACATGACAAACTTTCCAGATAATTAATTCGATTAGCCGACAAATTTTCAAAACTTTGTAAAAAGTGGCCGCGTCAAGTTTGACGTTTGTCAAACATAGCACACAGAAGAATGTTGCATGAAATATGAAAACTTGTTTTATAGTTCGTAAACGTGTGTACAGTCGTAAACGTATTCCATGCTGCACGCTCTTTACCCTTTTCCTTTTTTGTTCACATCGTATGGGTTACGACATGCATGTTGGTTTAAATGTAAAGTTGTTGAAAAGAACGAACACACGTGAATGTTATAAAGTAAATAGGTTCATAGGAAGAAAAATTAGATAATGATATATATATAATAATATATTATGTGTGTGTTGTATGTGTATTTATATATTATATATATCATTATCTAATTTTTATATATATATAATTATATATATATATGTATATATTGATAATACAATATGATAAATGAGGTATTGATATCATTAATTTCTGTAATTATTGGACTACGGATTTTACATTTTTATAGATACAACTAAGAAGACATCAAAAAATACTATTTTATAAATAATATTAATGACTTTAGATTTTTTATATTTGTATATAAATATATTGTATATTTTTATTATATTGTAAATATATATTGTATATATTTTTTATATTGTATATAAATATAATATAATATTATGTAAATTTCGGGAATTTTGCAGTTCAGATTTTCTATAAATCTACTATCTATTAGTTAGTTTCAGGTGTATGTGTATGTGTGTGTAACTTTTAGGGCTGAATTGTTTGAGAAAAACTTTTTCCTGGAATTTCTGTAAAACAAACATAATGAATCTGAAATTTAAGATATCAGTTATACAAAGTAGAAAAGCTAGGATATAAGAGATAAATGACAAAATTTACCAGACTGGTTCTTACAAAACAGATTTTATGATTTTAATGTATCAAACTACTTTAATTCTGTCTTTGAAAAAAAAAAAAAAAAAAACGACATAAGAAAAAAATAATTCTTGATGGAAAATTCGTGTGTATTAATTATTTTGTTTGTTTCACAACAATAAATAAATAAATTAAAAACTCCATTTACGGCAACTCGCTTTCCATAGTCAATTATTTTTTCAAGTGGTTCGCATTTTCACAGTAATCATATTGACAATTTAACTTAACATCATTACGGAAACATTTTTTTCTATCTAAAAAAATTCTATCGACCGACTTGCTGTGTAACATTCTCTTGAAAAAGGAAAATATATAACCGATCCGGTACTTTTATTTCTACGTATAGGTAGTTATTGTTGCATCCACCGAGAAACTGTTTCAATTGTTTTCGTTACGAGTGTTTCGATCGTTATCTTTCATCCACATAAAATAAAAATGTCACGCAGAAATTTCTCCAATTTCTTTCCCCGATTTCGCTTGAAAAGTAACAAAGACCCGAGTTATTATAACAGTTACGAATAAGTTGTCCAAAATGATACGATGACGTTTTTATGTTACAACCCATTGGACATTGAATGAAAGCTACACAGAATCTTCAATGTTTTATATATTTTCAATCAAGTCCAAGCAAATTTAAACAAAATTGAATTACAAGTTTTATTAACTAAAATACAAAATATCAGATACAAATACGCTGCTTAAAAATCTTAAGAGGATACTTTTCATTTTCATCGTTCAATTTACCATCATGTCATATCATATTTATCATAGATTGTAAAATTGCAACAAATTTCGCTACGATATCTGCTGAATATTAAAAGTGAATAAATATATTCCAAGACTTTTGAAATATGTACGTATAATCAGTCAAATAATTAAAAAGAAATTCGGTCTCTTCGAGTTTACTAAAAGTACACATTGATTGATAATTGACAGTGGTCCTGAAATCTAAGGAGTCGCGTATTTTAAGTGCCTTGAGAAATTGCAATCATGTGATCGCAGGGTTAGATCCGTCTGTGAACTTGTACATCGAATGCTAGCGCGTGCCGGTAAGCAGAACTCGATGGGATCCAATAATTGGAACGTGAAAACATTTTCCGTCGAGTCATCAAATTATCGACGTTGCACGGTGGGAACGCACTTTAATTAAACGTGATTAAGTCAAATTTGGCAGTGTAAACATACACCGTTCGAACTATTATCAGATTACATGAAATTATTGCATTCTAATAAATCACGCTTTGTTTATGTCGACAATCGGTATCCTCTTAATTGAAGCATAAATTATGCGCGAGTAAGTTTCTACCGGTTTCGTGGTTTACAATCACTCATAAAGATATTTGAACGACTACTATAAAAGGAGGATGTGTTATAGAGAGTACTTTGAAATTTTATTGAGACTATAACGAATGATGATCGAATTATGACCGTATTGATAAGAAATCTAAATTTTCAAGCTTAATCTAGAAATATGCAATATGTGCTCATGAAAATAATTGAACACCTATCATAGGAAAATTGTATGTGTGTGTGTGTGTTAAATAACACTTTAAAACATTTAAAAATTTCATTGACATTATAGTTATGATTATTACAATATTGGTGAAATTTAAAATTTAAATCTGAAAATATACTGAATATATACTCACGAAAATTGAGTACGTTTGAACGTTCGATATAGGAAATTTGTGTCATATAAAACATTTTGAAATTTCATTAATGGATGTTAATGGTCGACTATTATGTTTATATTTGTAAAATTTGGAACCAATCGAAAAACGTATATAAAAGTTGCAAAATTGCAAATTCATTGCAAACATATATATTTAGTAAAACATTAGTAT
>CAJDYZ010010824.1:193086-222444 GCA_903986555.1 Heterotrigona itama | reverse complement strand
TTCAACGGAAGAAGAAGATTAAACACCATCAACAGGTCATTAATTAATCAATTTGATAAAGGATTTGTAAAGTTCTAGATTTTGGTCGAACGCGTGGAACAAAAGATCGAAGATTTTTTCATCTTCTTTGAACTTCGTGAAATTCAGTGCTCTATCAGCAAGATCGATAGTTTCTAGATCATTTTTGAACTTCGTAGAACTTTTGAGCGTTTAAACAGAGAAGTGAACGGTTTCCAGATTTCTTTCGAATGCGAGACGAGATTTTGCTTCTTATCGTATTGATAAAATTGATGAGCAAGTTATAATTAAAAGAAGAAAAGAGACACGGGAGGGGACTAGAGATCGTCGAACGAAATGCTCATAACCGAAAAGGATTCTTTAACGAAAGAAGGAATCAATGAGGAATCGGACGAGCATACGATCGCCACCGACAACACAGTGCCATTGAACGAGCTGCTAGTGAACTCGACGGCTCCTGCTGTTGCAATAAAAGTGTGCAATGACTCTGCGGACGAGACCGGAAGAAGCAACAACGAGAAACAGAAACGCGGTATTCTCAGCAATTTCCAGAGAAGGACCTTTAGCAGAATCAGCTTCAAGGGAGAGACTGGTCCTTTACTGAGCAGGTGCATTTTTTATTTCGTTCTTCTTACATACACATTTATATGTACATATGCTGGTGCTCAAAAATCTTGACACTTTCCCAGAGGGAATGTTTGAAATGATAGTTGCGTGTGAGAAACATATATTATTTATTAGAGCTAAGTTTTTATAAATAATTGTACAATTCATTTTAACATTATAAGAATTGAACTCATCAATATAATTGATTTCAGACTTTCATTTCTTACAAATGCTTAAATACTTGAGAAAATTAATATTAATTTCTGTTTGGATAGAAATATAGATGTACAAATCTCTCTATTTTAATTACCATTTGAATTATACATTATTTATATGTAAAATATTTTGATATAGCTGATCTAGTGTTAGTATATGTAAAGGTGTTAAGACATCTTTTTTTTTTGATATTCAGTATTTGAGCCGTTCGTCTACCAAATCAATATTTTGAAAATTATTAGAGATAAATCTGTCAAAGATACAGTTTTATGCTTTTTAATAATTTTCTGATTAAATCCTTCAAAGCTCGCACAACTTGGAAAGATTTAGATTTCAAGACGTTACATAAAAGATCAGAAACGTAAGCCCTATGTAAAGCCCTAAATTTATTATATTTTCAAAAGATGTCTTTTAAATACAGATATTTCAAAAATACTGATGCTTTCATACACGTATATTGCAAATATAAAATTCGCACGTATATTTTTTGAAATGTGAGAAATAATGAATTTCCTATTTTTTTTTTTTTGCTTTCTATTAAAGCATCGTTTTATCAGATTTTGTATTTCTTTTTTAACGTACATTCATTTCAAATTGTCGTAGTTGCATGAAAAATACAACTAAATGATACGAAATTCAAGTAGTGTATATAGAATGAGATGACTATAGTAATTTGTATTATATTATAAAAATTTTAATTACTTAATTTTGTTTTGTATTTTATATTTTCTCCGATAGAAATTAACGAAAAAGCTAACTGAAATCAAAGTTTTCGAAATTAAGCAATTTCAATAGCTTGGAGTAGATATTCGATATTTAATTGTTCATTTAAAGATTAACATGGATCTAATTAATCAGTATGTAAATGCGTTAGTAGTTAGATTGCGTTTATACATTTAAAATTTAACAAAGTACATCTCTGTTGTTATGAGCTCGAGGTCGTTTCGTAGCCACTATAATCCACATTATAAACGCTTCTCTTTTAACATCTCACTAAACGTTGAACGTTGTGAAACAAAAATAATTCACGCACGATCGTCGGAAGCAGCGGGGCATCCATTTGGAACCAATCTCTCGAGGATTCATTCGGGAACACAGAGATAATTGCGTGGAAGGCGCCACGTGATTTTCGGCAGTGCCGTCAAAAATAACACGCGATGTCGTCGTGAAAACTGGATCACAATACGAGGCCCGCGCGACCCCGCGAAAATAGCGTCGCTCTCGTTTCCTTGCCACGATCGGCAGAAATCCTGCTCTTCGAGACGAGAATAGAATCGCCTAATTGCGGAAGCAGGGATTCCCGACGTCAGCATCTTCGATCTCTGTCTGATCGCATGTACAGATAAAATCTGTTGCCATACGGTGGAGAGCATAATCACTTAACGATTTTGCACAAACGCGTATAACAAAATAATATAAAGTAATATAATATATGCAGGATGTTTCCGAAATCGTGGTACAATCGGTCTGATTGCAATTCTACGTTTAAAAATAAGTCGAGAAAAGAGAATAGGATTTTTCCGTATGATGCTTTCGAGAAAATCGAGTATGAAGATTTTACCAAGTACGCTTGAATTTAGTTAATTCTAGACGTGACCGAAAGGAATAATTAACAGAAAATCTGAAAGCAAATAAAAAATATAGAATAGATTATTTAGTAAGATTATATAGAAAGATTTATTAGAAAGATTTTTTTGTAAGTGCTTTGTTTTTGAGATTATTGATTATTTAGTAAGATTATATAGAAAGATATATTAGAAAGATTTTTTTGTAAGTGCTTTGTTTTTGAGAAAATCGAGTACGAAAATTTAGTATATGTTTCTCCTAACGAAACATATTCAATCCATTTTCTTAAAAATAAAGCTGTAAATGATAAAATTTTATTCTACATTTTTCACTTATTTTTAAATATAGGATATTTTCCTACTAATTATTCGTTTCTGTCATATTTAGAATTAGTTAAATTCAAGTCTAAAATTAGAAAATTTTCAAACTCGATTTTCACGAAAACGAAGCATGAATTTAAAAAAGTTTGTTTTTTTCGACTTATTTTTTCACGTAGAATCACTTCCTGACTGGTTGTACCACGATTTCGGAAACAGCTTGTATAAATATAAATAAAATAATATAATATAGTACTGAATATAAATTTTAAGTACTATATTAAGCACATATATACATGTTGCTTGCGCATCCTAATATCTTCGTCATTTTTGCCAATACAATAGAATATGTTAGATCAAAGTAACATTTAGTTTCGAATGATAAATATTGCGTTTCTTGATTTTTTCAAATAAAATATTTTTTTCAAGTTTTCAAGTCGTTTTTAAAATGGTGATTATATTTTTCTTGACATACCGTTGAAATGTATTTGAAATGTATTTTTCTCCGTAATCGGATTAAAATAATCTGGTATAAAAAAATTATGGTAATTTGGAGGAAAATAATCAATTGTAGATTTTTTTAAATGTTTATTGTACAAGAAACGTTCAGTGTGATTTTCTGTTAGCTTCAAGATATTTTCAAATACGATATATGAAAAAGAAAGTTGTACGTTCGATCATTAATCGAGGAATGGCAATGCATGCACGTAGAATTGTTTCTTGTGTAATATTTTTTAATTTAATGGGATCATCATTGTCACCAATATTTCATTTTTTATGAAAAAAGAAAATTTCTACCCACTCTATTCATTTACCCAAGGTTGAGAAAAATTTCATTGAGTATATTTCTTATATAATATTTCAACATTTTTTGTAAAATAAACATTTATTACACATTATAATAATAAATATTTAAATTTATTATTAATTGATCACTTTTCTTCAAATTGCCATGATTTGTTCATATCAGGTTATCTAAAGATGGAAATGTTTTAAACGCATTCTTTTCTTTTTTTTATTACAATAACATGAAAAGAAAAATATATCATCACATGTATTAAAAACATGTGATTTAGAAAACTAGAAAAAAAAATAATTTTGTTGAGAAAAAAGCATGCATTCGAAACTGAATGGAAATGAAGATTGGGATTGAGCAAGATAAAAGAAGCACCCTGAATAATAATTATAAGTATAATATAATATCCAAATATATAAGCATTTTGGATCATGAAAACCAATATAAACAATTCTTTAATCTCTTCACACCCTTGACCACATATGTGGACAGTTAATTTACGTTAGTTTCTATAAAAAAACTACTTCCATTCAGGTTACAAAACCGTTACTTCCAAACCGTTACAAAAATAGTTATTTATAATAGTTAATATTTATTTACTATTATATAATTTAATAGTTTATTATTAGTTAGAAATTCTGAAGAGGGAACTTAATCTTTTTACATGTTATTTTCTTTATTTACCAAAATTAAAATGAAATGAAATTAAATTTCTTTGTTATAACTGAAATTCGTCTCTGAAGAGATTAATATTGCGAAAATCTTTTTGAATTGATCTAACGACCAATATTCTTTAATTAAGTTTTGCACGATTAAATATATCATCTTCAATGACTTACTAATGTTTACTTTATGGACTACTTAGGATCTTAGCATTAGTGTGCTTTCGTATATTTTATACAAAATTTTGGTGCCAATCAGAATCAATTTTATTTCATTATTGTTCAATTCTTTTGAAAAGTCGATATTGATGCATGTTTGAGTCAAGTTATACAAAAACCTACAAACCCTTAATGATCTGAAGTTGAACAAATAGTTTGAAAATTTTAATTTAACAGAAAAAAAGAGCTTTATTTCTATTGAATATATTTTATTTTTTATTTTTGCTTCTTAACGTTTTAATGACTTGTTTAATAGTAAATAGTACAGACAGTACAATAGTATAGTGAGTAAATAAATTTAGAATATAATTATAGTTCGATAGTTTTAACAACTATATAATGCAAGAGTTGTTCTATGAGTTAGTAAATTTCTGTAAAATAATGATTACAAAATTATAGGATTTATAACATGTTTAATTAATTTGTAAGTTTGAAGGTTCCTGCATAGCTTGATCCATTTTTGAATCTTATACTTTTCATTTTAAAAATCTTCAGAGTTTTTTTTTCTAATCGAAGATTTAGAATCGAGATCTAGACACAGGCAAATTTTCATGTTTTATGCTAACTTTGCACGATTTTGATAGAATTGAAATATAATAATTTCTTCAAAAAACGATACATTTTTAATTGTGCCTAATTAATTGCTGCGTAAAATATCTTTGTACGTATGAAAAATCAACGGAAAAGATGAAGTTTTAGCATTTCTCGGAGAACATTTAGAGAAAATTTATTTTGTAATGTATAATGTCACAACTCGTATTTTCTCATATAATAAAATAAATTTTTTAAAATATAAGACAATTTTAATTCGCAATGCGACACAACCAATGATAAAGAATACATGTAAGAGCATATAAAAAAATCCTGAACTGAAAATTCGTTAAAATTAACATTTTCTCCTTTTCCCGAACTTTTATATATTACTGTTTCATTATATATTATCATCTATGTGATGCAATGAATAAAAACTAACAATATAATAAACTTACTCGTGCCATTTGAAACGAAACTCAGTTAACGAATATTTCTTGTTACAAACAAGTAAAAAGTCACTTTGAAAAATTGGTGAAATTAGCGTTAATTGCGCAAAATGTTTTCCGTGATATGTATTTTTCATGTAATTAACGTTTATGGTCACGTAATTAACATTGACATCACTGTATTGGTTTTAGCCAACGGAAATATTCGTTAAGCAACATTCCATACGTCTTTTCTTTTACCTTTATATTACACGAATTTCGTTTAACCTTTTTGATTAATCTTTCTGTATTACACGCAAAAAGCCAATTTGCTTTGGTTTGAAATGTTAATTTTTCATTCCTTTATGATTTCCTGCCAATTTTATGAATTCGTGATCGTTCGAGCGTTGTTTGATGATCGAAAGTGTCGAAAACTATTTCGAATACTCTTATTGGCAGCACACCACCTTGATAACACATTCTCTTTCTTCTTTTAACAGTAAATATGAGAAAAATTTATTAGATTCTCGCGTGTTTGTGACAAATGTGGAGATATCTAAAAATGAAAACACGTAGAAACAAGTTATTTATATAATATTAAAAATAAAATACATACAAGTATAATATTTAGATGAATAATCTAGACGATAATATTTTTAATAAAAATGACTATTTCTATTCAAATAAAAGGCTACAAAATATTATTTACTACACTACATACTTAATATATTGTATTATAATACAATATTCTACAACAAGAGATGTAATTTTTAATACATAAAAACTGTTTTTTATGTATTAAAAATTATTATGTAAGTCATATAACAAATGAATTATCATTTATATCATGTGTCTGTTACGTTTTAATGTTTCTATGCTCTTATGTCACTAAAGTTTTAAATAAAAGTAGTTCTTTTATGCGATATATGAAAATTTTTGTAGATAACTGTAGATTTACGTTTCCATTTCTTATCAGCACACACGTGTAAAAAAAAAAGTGAACAGTGCGCAGTCCATTAATGATTATTTAGTGTACTCTACACTAACGTTTCTTAACCATTTTATCGCAAAAATTTTGAAAAACCTGAAAAACTGGAGTCATTATATATTGTATAAATAAATAAAATTTTGCACAATAATTTGATGATAATGAATAATAATTATTTGAAAATAATTTATTTTATTTTACAAATAAAATTTAATTAATTTATTAATTTACATTTAGTGCATTTTTATTGAGAACAGTTCAGACGAATTTCTATTTATAACAAATACTTCAATTTTTTACTGTTCATCATTTAAATTTAATTAATTATTTGAAGCAAAACAGACTGAAAAAAATCACTAAAAATAGTATGAATTTTATTTATCAAAAATTTTTACATAAATTACGATCGAAATAATACAGCTATTTTTAATTAACTGATTAATTTTTTTTTCAAAACTAACTGATTATTTAATATCACTCTCATTGTTAAATTTAGTTGGTCACTTATTTTTCGTAAGGATTTTCGCTACTATCCATTGCGATCTGTTAAAAATTGAACTGGCTCATAAATTGAGAAACGCTGCTCTACACTATTTAATTGCAAGTTAATCTAGAAGAATTATTGCACGGGACTGTAACCTCCATGTAATTAAATTGTGAAAGTTACCATACTTAAATTGATAGCCGCATTTTACTGCCTCTGAATTCCTTCTTTCTAACGGTTGCTAATATCTCAGAAAGGAACAGATGAAGTATTACAAATGCCACGAATACCACAGGTTCCTAGTTCCAGTTGTGAAGAAACCAATCCATTTCCTCTTGGTCAATCTTTCAGTAGAACAACGTTCTGTTCCTGCGGTTACGTTTTATTGGCACCAATGTATGAAGTTGTTCACTTTGAGCAATTCAATTATTAACCGACATATGTCGACTCTTCGATTTTTGCCACAGATACCTTGAGTACTTCGACTTTTCGTAAGTGCGTTTTATTTTACACATTCTGTTTCTACGACAGTGAGTTGTAGTTCTACGTAGAAAAATCTTAAGTTAATACTAATAATAAATTTACTTATGTCCTTATTTACTTACATTAGTCCTATCTCTGAATCAAGCGATTTGATTGAAAACTTTCGAGTCTTTTTTGAAAGTCTTCTTTGTTGTCACTGGTACTTAATAGTGGTAGTGGATTTAAGCAAAGACAGAAAACAATATGTATGTGAAACATGCTCTCTCTCTCTTTCTATTATATATATATATATATATATATATGTTAATATTAATTAGATATAATTAAATATAATGAAATATTAACATAATTGATGAAGAAATTATTTTATTATTTTATTGTGAAAAAAAATATTACATTAAATATAATACAATAAATTATTGATATAGTTGACGAAAAAAATGAAAGAAAGACGAATTTAAATGTGAAACTAGTTATCTTTAACATTTTCTACGCCATTTCGTTGTAAAGAACATTTTCGCATTTTTTTTTCAAGGGATGATTTCACCCCTTGGAACCAAACTATAAAAGTTTCTATTACGTATGAATTACACGTGAATTACACATGAATGAGCATAATTCTTCGATTTTCGAAATTTTCTAACTTTTCTTGTAAGTTAAATTTCTCATGAATGCACGCTATGCGTGCGTTTACTGCGCAGAACTAGGAAATCCTCATAGACGACGAATTTTTCCGAATCTTTGAAAAGGAGGAGCGATTGTATCGGTGCAATGACTCGTTTGAAGACGGTGTCGCTTGTCATTGAGGCTCCATCTCTAGCGGATGGTACGAATCTGGCCGATTCTGCGTTCGTTGCCAAACTGGCGATGTGAAGACAAAAGGGAAATCATGAGACGGCAAGGGTCAAAATTGGATCGCCTCAGTGTCGGCCGAGCCTCAGTTCGTCAACGGGCCCGTTAATTGAACGAACCCCCCCCCCGATTCAACGATTTTGGCTGGTGATCGCCAGCGCCCCTTTTTCTTCTTCTTCTTCTTCTTCTTCTTTCGCGTTACCTTGGATTTTTTTCAATGACTTCATCCGGTGACGTGACGTTCTTATAAATAGTCCGGCAAAGTGCGTAAATCGGTGTCCCGTTGCTTCGTGAAAGTTACTCCAGAAATCTCGATTCTCTTTTTCCCCGAGCAAACCAAGCAAGTGTCCTTTCTTTCTCTTTCATGCAAGTAGTCACCGACAGGAACGAATGATATTCAATTTCTTTGAGAAAAGTTACAGTTGAAAAGTAAGATCAGTGCGAAGTTTCAGATATTTGACGATAAGGATATCAGGAAGATATCCTTTCGATTCGGAGTGATACAGTGAAGGTGGAGAAGATCGTGCGTGCGTGAGTACAATTGAGAGAGAGCTGTGGTGATTCGAACGGATCGCAGGACAAAGAAGACGCGGCAAGATCGAGAAACGGATGTGGTGCAAACGATTGATCTGGATTTTTCAGTGGCTCTGGACAGGTTGCGATATCTGGCTTTGACGATGAGTTCTTTATTCGTTGTGCCTTAAGAGCATCCGCTGGTGCGGTGTTCTTGGCCCTCGCTTGAACGAAGCTTAAACTTAGACGCTGAAATTCCATTACAACTTCAGCCGAAATACCAGTCAGATTTCAAGCGTGCTTAACACCGCAGTCGTTGCACGGGAGTCACAGCTTTTCTTTTTCTTCTTTTTCCTCTTCTTCTTCTTTTTTTTCTTTTTTTTCTTTTTTTTTTATTTATAACGCCTAATAACGTGAGTAGCTAGCCTTAAATAGAATAGGAGAGCTCGCGATTGTGGCTAGATTTGTAAGCATTTATTTTTACCGATCACCAACCTTTCGTTGTAAATTATCGTCGACTTCCATTATTGTAAATTATTGGAAAGAGAGGGAGAAAAGGAGGAGAAGGATGATACTTTGTCCGACCGATTGACCAACGTTTAACGAGACGTCTAATTAATACAATCATGTGCACGGATCGTATGAGAGATCAAAATCTGTAGTGCCTAAAGTAACAAAAATGGATGGTTCGACGTCGAAAACACTTTCACCGAGTTCTTCGGGATCCGGAAAGATCCACTTGGGCGATGGAATGGCATTATCCGGTCTACGGAGAGCGCTCTCTCAAGTGTCGATGCTGGTCGTTAAGGCGACCACGTCGGGGGAAGCTGCTTGGAGGGAAGAATTGCAAAAGTATGTCGTTTCTTCGCGTTTCATTACGTAAGAGAGTATTATTCGTTATGAGAAAACTTCGAAAATACGATCAATCGCGAAAATCTTCGTTTGCATTATACACATGTGTCGTAACAACATCGAATATTGGAATGAAATTACCAATTTCACCCCGCAATTTAATATAAATTACACGTAGTCGTCAGAGTTTAAATTACTCTTTGCCAAGCGGATTAACTATGGCAAAGTAAGGCTCCTTACGAAATATGCTTAAAATTAGTAAATTGAAATAACAAAATTATTCACACAGAATTTTATTTTGATTAGTTTAAATATTTTTATAGAATAATATATCTCGTTGTAAAATAGTATGTCGATAAGTAAATATTACTTGATCTCATTTGGATGATTTAGTAATATGACTTATTCTAATAAAAATACACATTTTTGTAAAATGTAGGAAAATCTTCGAAATTGATTGTATTTTCAACGAAGTGTTACACAAATGTAATTTAATATAACATCAATCTTAATCAAGAATTGTTTGAATTATCTGCTCTACGAAAGAGAAGGAAAAAATGAACAGTGAATCTACGTGAATGAAGAATTAATCTATTTTGCTGTGGAAATAATTTTGTTGTGATTGAAATTCCTTTCAACAATTTCGGAAAATCTTCTACTGTATAAAACTGTATACAATATCAGATATTGGCGGAAATGATGTACGTGATAATGGTCATCATCATCTGATGCAACATCTTGAAATTGTGAGGATGGAAGAGTCTGAATCAAGGACGACTTCCAATAGTCGAGTTAAGCTCGTACCATCTTGTCGGCAACATTCTTTAAACAACAATCTCTCTGAACGATTTATATCATTAGGTTTATTGCGGCTAGTTATCATAATCACAGGCACTTTCTCGTCTGCTCTAAATCGTTCCGTTTTACCAACCGCGTGGGTCGAACCTTTTGAAACCTTGTGCAAACTCTATTTCCTAATCGATTCTAGCAATCAATTACCTGTGAAATCTTAACATCCTACTTCACTGTCGTTTTTAATCTTAACAGACACACGGAAAATTAGACACGTAATGTAAAATCGCTCTTTACGAAATTTTAAAAATTTCCAAGATATGAAGTTATTTATGTAATTAGTGATTTAATCGGGGAAAAAAGGAACTCTTTATAAGTTCGCTTGTTTCGCCTGATAATTAATATTTAAAGCTAGTCATCTGTTCTGTAGATTTAGTATTTTCATTTATATTTATATTACACGTAATTGGATAATGACAAACGTATAATTCAACAGAATGTTCACACAAAAGAAATTAACAATTTTCCGATAAAAGAAATTCTATTACATCTCGATATATAAAACAAAGAATGGAGTGGATAATATTTTTAACAGTTTTTGAAATTATTAAATTCCTCGCGTTAACGTGTGTTCTTTAATATGCAATAGACAAACATAAGTATATGTGGACATTGGTTTTCGTAAACTTTCTTCGAAACAACGTCTCGTAGAAACAAATTTCATTTCTATACGTTTTCGAAGAATCATCTTTCTTTCTTGACTACAAAACATCTCGTATAAATTTCTTTGAAATTACTAGATATTGTTTTAAATGATTAGAAATAAGAAAAGGAAATAAACATAAGAATTAAATAAATCAAAGCAAACTTTAATTATCTTATAAGTCTTTCACAAGCATCAATGTCAAAAGTTGTCAAGTTTCGATCGTTCTTTTGAGATTCCTCATTAGAACGAACACGTTCCGCCCGAGAGGAGGAAATCTCTTCGATTTTCCAGCTTTACCAGCAACAGTAGTCTAAATAAATGTGGAAATCTTAATCTATTTTCATCTTGGGTCAATATGTCAGGGTTAAAAACGGAACCGAACCACACGAATTTAGAACGTTGTTTGCCAAACGAACAAACCAAGCCAAATCGAACAGCGGTCTAGGTCTAGCTCTTCGAGAAAATCGGTAACAAAAAATTCGATTTATTGGGTTGTATTCTGGCTTGTTTCATCCCGGAAATTTAGAGATCTCACTAATCATTGAACCTGCTGGACAAATTATCATTCTCGGTTCTAATTTCTCATCCATGGACATCCAGTGAAGAGAATAAATGAACTAATAATTACGAAAAATTCTTCGATATTTTAAAATGTTGTAACTTCGTGAAAAAAATTATGTAACAATCCACTTGGTCTTATTTTAAAGCATAGGTGGACTGATCTACTTTAACAGTCCCGTCAAAGATGATTCTTTTCAAAGATGTTTTTACATCGTGAGGTGAGTAAAAAAAAATAAGAGGATATTCTCATTCTCGAGAACTATAAAAATTCAAACGTCTCCAGAAACGTTGAAAAAACATTTTTTATGACTAAACCCATCGTGGTTTTGAAGATTGAAATTTCTTCTTCACAATTCTTTTATACACTTTAAAACCTGCTACACAATTTCTTTTATTACTTCGAATATTGAGGTTAAATTGAACAAATTTCATTTCATTGTCTAACCTTAAAGTTCAATAAAAAATTGTGTAGCAAGTATTAAAGTGTAAAAAGGAACTTTCAGTTTTTAAGATTATGATGGCCGTCAATTAAATTGTCATAGAGGCTTTTCGTTTAAAAATGAAGTCAAAATTGTTGTATGAATTTTTTTTTTAATGAAGTTTTTTAATGAAATTTAAAATATCGACAATTTCTTATCGCTATTTGTTCAATTATGTTCTACGCAATATTTCTGCTTTTCGAAAAATTTTCACACAAGAAAAAGAAAGAGTGACTTCAGATATTTATTTTTCGAGAATACTTATCAGGAATTGGCGAAATGATAAATTCAGAATAGAATACATTATGGATGGAACTTTTTTTAAAAGTAGGACGATTCCTAAAAAGCAAATTATTTTGTTAAAAAATCATTAATGAGCATAATTAATGAATATTCCTTGAAAATTTCCTAAGATTTGGTGATAAATTCGAACTGTAATATATTATAACGTAAAATGTTTTTTTTTATCTAAAAAAAGATCAATTAAGTCATTTCGAGACATTAACAAATTAACATTTCCTAATCCGCATAAGCAAATCCGCAAATTTTTAACTTTCAAAGGAAGATAATTATCTTTCAGTAATATTCATCTTATTTTAATCGTTCTAAAATATTTATAGCAATAAGAATCGTATAATAACACTTACAGTCATATAATAACATCTACTTAATAAATATGCATACTCGAAGATTAATTATATTACTTTAGTGAACTTGTTAAGTATTATATTACCGGTCATCGGTAACATAATTAACTTTTGATTTTGGATATTTATTACTGTAAGTGTTTCATAAATTTAGAACTATATTTAGTTCGATATATTTGATGATACAGAAATATTATATTTAATAATGTAGAAAATTATATTATATTTAATGATGTAGAAAATATATTTATATACAAAAAAAATTATATGTTATAATCTTTTATATTAATAAATTTACATAGAAAATATATTTCATAATATAGAAATGTTATAGAAAATATTATAATTTTCACCTCAACAGTGCAAATATGCAAATTTCTTATCTGTAATAGTAAAGTGATGAAAGTAATTTTATAATACATTTTGTATAAAACAGGAGTGCATTTTTCGGGATTTGAATGAAGTGCATGGACGGATGCTTGTTTTTTAAATAAATAATCGCTCCATCAAGCAAATATGATAACAAAGCAAACGAACCTCTCATCATCTTCCTACATCCGAAAGACAAACATCCTGCTGTTTACTCGACACATGCACATCCAAGTATACATCAACTCTGACGTCGAGCAGACGCGAAGCAAATTCGGCGAAGCAAATCGTTTTTGATTCTCTCGTTGCAAAGTCTATCAGGGGCGAAGAAAAAGAGCCAAGTTCAAAGAGATCGTGCGTGACATTCGTTGATATTGCCAATAACTTTTAGCGCCCTTCCCACGAGATTTCCTAAGATTCTAATAATCCACGACTACGCAACACGACCGTCTAAACACTATTTCGAAATCTCGATTCCGTCTGGCCGGGCGTAAATTCTCCAAGTATGTTTTCCACGTGGCTGTCTGCTTATTTCTGGCGGATTAGAAATACGTGCGCGTCGTTTGGTGACTGGAATTTACGACATCACCCAGGACGTGAAATTCTAGACGCGAGCTTTTCTATATTCGCGTAACAAAGTCCCGAAAGTTAGTTAATTATCTTGAGTAACTTGAAATTAGTTCAGTATTTGAAAGTTCGAGTGATTCGTGTCTCTCGGTGAGCTAGCGAAGATAGAATTCGATTAAGATTCCGTAAGATTTTCGGGGATTTTTAAATATACACCCCCGCTTAGAATTAGCACAAGTGACATATTTATTTCAGTAGTGGAAAAATGAAATTAATATATTAAAAATTCTATTATAAAATATATACGTGCATGTTTAATGTTTTATTATTTACTGAAAATACTTAAAATTAAAATAAAAAACGTCGTAAAATGACTCATAACGGTTTAAATTAAGTTAAAACGCTCTAATCTTTTTTTAATCTGAAATATTCTTTTTGTTATCTGTATAGATATTTATTCTAAAATTAATTTAAAATTAGAAACTTTCGCACCTAAATTTAAAAATTACCTAATATAACCTATTATGACAATTGAAACTCTGAAAGATCATCAAGTAATGAAGTATCTCGATATTTTAATATTTTGACGTTTATTGTCCACGAAATGTATATAAATTGTAAATAGTAAAGAGAATCAACTAATGTTATAATGTACAGTGTTCAATACTAATTGATAAGGAAAAAGAAACTTGTTTTTCTACATTTTTTATTATGTATGGAAATATCTTAATATCTTAAAATATAAAAAGATTTTATTTACATATTTTTATTCAAAATTCACAATTCTATGAAATAAGTAAAATATCTCGATTAAGTAAAATAACTCAAATACAATTCAAACAATCATAGTCGTCTATGATTTAAAAAAATTAGGCAAAGGACAAACAGTCCTAAATTTATAGCTTTTTTAAATTAAATTCTTTAACATTTTAAATCAAAATTTTTAAATTTTTGCGTATTTCGGGCTCAAATTTATAAATTTATGAATATCGAAATTTTAATTTTTAAAAATAATAATTTTTGAATACTTTGATCTTTTTAAATTTCTGATCAGTTTGAAAAATATTCCTTGCATTGCGTTTAATATTTTCAGCTTAAACAAATAAACAAATTTCAGTTATTTGATTTTTTTCATTAAAATTCTTGGTTATTTTTGAATACGAATTTCTAAATCTAACTAAGAGCTAACTTGGGGATGTCCGGCCGATCAGTATCGATAGGTGTCCATATTAATATTAACACCGAAATATCGCTCCAATTATAAAATCTAATATCATCAATATCTCAATATTCCGAGACCTTCTATTTGTTTTCTACAATCATTAGAAAATTATCGAGTGTAAGAAGCCATTTCCTCTTCATAAGGAGCACACATTTATATTGAAACGCTATCAATTGCCAAATTGATGTACACTGTGCTGTATTTCAAGTAACGTCAGAATTTTAATGTAACTTCGATATCCACTTGCTTGAAACTTCCACTTTATGTTCGATCGGCCAATTCTGTGCCAAAAACTTACTATATCATTTGCTAAACTATGCTAAATCTTCATCTGTTTGAATGATGACTCAATGATCATTTCTTTATCGATCATTTCTCATCCCTTGTGTCAATTCAAACGCACTTTTCTTAGAAAGTATGTTGCTTTTTTTACACGTAAATATAAATATAAAAATGACGTTTTGTGATATTTATTTTTCATATAACATATAACATATATGACATTTTTGATAATAAAATAGGCCACAATTATAGATAATATTTGTTTTCAAATTATTTGACGAGCAAAGCATATCGTCTTACAATTATTTTAGTTATGCATTTTATCAGTTTCTCAAAGATTCTTTCAAATAGAATTTGAAAAGAGTATACTGCTCTTGTCCTTTATGCACAGATTTTATAAAATTAAAGTTAAAGTAAGAATTTAAAAATTCAAGTTAATTAAAACTAATATATCAAAAAAAAAAAAAAAAAAATTCATATAGAAATTAAATGATTCTGATGCGATTAGTTTTTTTGTGGACGCATAGATGTAGATGAGATATGTTTTCTTAAATAGAATTTATAATTTTTAAATTCACTAATCAATGCTGTTCGCTGTTCTTTATAAAAAAAAAGAAGTATTAATCTATGTATATACTTTTCGAATTATTAGCTTGGAAGATATTTTAATTTCGTAAAATCATGTGGCATGAAAATCACTTTTTCCCTTATTTCGCGATAGGTTAAAATATCTACTAAAATAATTTTCTTGTGTAAATAGATTTTATAGAAAATCACGAGATATTAGTCAGTGTTAAAAATTACATAATTTCATTTAAAAAGAATGTTTTCCCTTTATATGATCTTCATGAATATGGCGTCCATGAAATTAATTACATCAAATTGCGAACTCCTCAAAATTATTCACTTTTTATTTGAATCATTCTTTTGTATAACAAATAGTTTATTAGTAATTGGCATTTATAGATTAAAATCAGATATCTTTCATACGATAGGGTGTTCCATATTTTAAGTATTTAAACTTAAATACTTTTAAACCAGTGAGTTCTATAGACAAAAATTAGATTGAAACATCACGTAACAAAGAGTTCATAAATATTTCATTAAAGTATTCAAAGTTATAACAAAAGTATGAAACGTGACAAATATATATTTCAATTTCTCTTATTTTAACACAGAATAAGACAAGGTACATAATGTTTGTGGTACGTTGTTATCTTACATCTTTAGATTTTTACTTAATTAAGATTCTGAGGGCAAAAGTTTACAACACAGAAATATCTACGCAAGATGAGTTGATTATCAACATTATGATTAAAGATGATTATGATCCATCCACAACAAATTCAACAGCATTTTGATATCAGTTTTGCATTGACAAAGAGGAAGAATACTTCAAAATGCATAAGTTTCATACTTTTGTTATGATTTTTTAATGAGGCATTTATAGATTTTTTATTACACGATATTTTTATTTTTATCTTTTTATCTAATTTTGGTTTTTGATCTTATCTTGGCCAAACAACCATTCATATAATTAGAGTACTAATTATTTATGGAAGTGGAGATATATCCATTAAATACTACAGTTATAAATCCTAAAAAGACATGTACACATGTATCGACCAACGATGGATTAATATAAATAAATTAATATACTTTATTTATATTGATTAATATAAATAAAAGAAGAATAGCGTGGAAAATTTTGTTCTACAGACATTTAACAATAAATAATTTTAAGTGTATCTTGCCAATCGAAATTTAATTTGAAACCAAATTGATAAGTACGCAATGTATGCTTCTACCGGAAATTTTGTCTTCCATTCACAATTCTACACTGACAAAATCGCGAAAGGATATTCTTTATCAGAAAATATCTGAGTTTTCAATCGGCATGATTCCTCGATTTAAACGTAATTGCAAACTGTTGGAGTGAATGCAAATTATCTATGAAGAAAGTAGACAATTTGAAAATATTTGAAAACATGTCTTAAAGAAGTGTGGAATAATATACCACAAGAATATATTCGAAAACTATATCATCCCCTGCCAAAAACGGATGCTCGAAGCGGAAAATGAGGGAAGATCATCATATCACTAAATAGTATGATGTATTGCTCGATTTAATAAACAACAAACATTACACAAATTTTAAAAGTGTGCTATTATTTCGCTGATCCAATTTGATATACGTATCTCGTTATGAAAACGAACAATAGAAATTTTTTCTTATAAATATTATATATTGTTACACTATACTATATATATATATATATATCATTCATAAAATTTGGAGAATTCTGACTTAATCGTGCCGTCCACAGCATGCGTATGCTATCGCCTGTGCTATCTTATCAAAAGGTATATATTGGGATTTTAAAATGATTGAGATATGTGTTTTTAGCTACAGTTTAAAAATTTCTAAAAATTTCACAAAATTACGAAGTATTCGTTACAGTTTAACGTAGATTTTGAATAATGCAGGTATATTTCTTGTTTCAATTTAGCATCTTTCAATTTCATATTCGAGAAACATAGAAGCTGTACGGATTGAGTTTTAATTGCAAATGTGATTTAGCACTAGCAAAGTCAAAATAAGTAATTTATAATTTTTGTAGATATAGAAATTTTAGAGATGTAAACAACATATTGTAAAACAACATATTTTTAGAGATTTAAATGACTTTTTTAAAGGCTTGTATAATTTATTGTATTATAAAGCTTTTTTATTTTTTTACTCTAACATCTCCGATGGAAATTTTATATTTCAGTTGTCGGTAGTCTTAGTGTTAAGTAATAATAGTCTATAAATAAATATCAATACCAGTATAATCTCTTTCTTGAAAAAGAACATATTTTTATCTAACAATAAAATTAATATTCGCAAAAATGTTTAAATTTTTGGACTGAAATATAGCGCCGATTAACACGTGAAGAAAAAATAGTGGACGAGTACATACAAATCTAGATTGCAAATTTTCTCATAAAAAATATTTTTCATTTTTTAACATATGTGATTATATACAATGATAATAATTATTAAGAAATAATAATGCTTAAGAAATTATAAAATAATAATGATTAATAATTATTATCAAATGTTATAAGAAATTAAGAAATACAAATTAGATTAATAATAATTTCAATCAGCTTTTGTATTTTTTATATTTATTGGAATATGCTCATTGATATTTGTAGAGCTAATTTTGTTCGATAGAGTAAAAAAACTATAGAACATATTCTAAATAAAGATTAATAATTTCCTGAAATATTTGGCCTGGGAAACATCCTGTTTAAATATCTAATAATAGTCAATCAACATATTAGATTTCTACTTGTCTTGATATCCGCTTTTCCATGTTTGAAATATCCTAAAATTTGAAATCGCTCAACATATTCTGCGAAAGAAAATTTAAATAGAGAGTGTTAAAAGTTTTAGGCTTTTTAGAATAAACTTAGAATAAATTTAGAATCTTATAGAAAATTAAAAGGATTTTTAAAAATTAGAAAAAATCTTTTTAATTTAAGTTAAAAAATTTCATTTAATTTAAATTAAAATTAATTCTAGAAAAATTTAAAGAATGTTCTTTCATATTATAAATGTTTGTAAGATTTTATCAAATTAATATATAGTATCAACTTATAGTGGCTTCCATTAATATTCAGAATATTCAAATATTTAAACACTAATTGTAAATACTTTCATAAAACAAAATCGAACAATAATAAAGCTGGATTTATTTTAAAGCTTGAAATCTCTATTTTCAAATCGTACCATTTTATTCTAAGATGTCTTTACATTATGCAGTGAGTGGGAAAGTGAAGAGACTTTTCTTCTTGACAATGCTGTAAATTGTTACAGTATATAAGAATATTGAAAAATTTTTTTCGTAACTGAATTTACAATGTATTTAGAGATTGAAGCCTTCTCTTTATAATGACTTCCGAGACAAAAATGAATACATACAACGACGAAAATGTTACGATTTCTTGAATTTTTGTCATCTAACCCTAATGATTTACACCATGTAAAAATATCTTATGATAAAATGAACGATGCATTTTGAAAATAAAAGCTTTAAACTTTGAAATGAATCCAGGTTTTATTGCTGTTCAACTTTACTCTAGGAAATGATGGTAATTTAAATATTTAATATCCAAATATTAATAATAGTCATTGACACAGTTTGAGAATAGACTCTTCAAGCTTTGAAATGAATCCAAATTTATTGTTGTTGGACTTTACTCTACAAAATTATAATGTAATATGTATCTGAATAGTTAAATATTTAATATGTATATCTGAATATTAACGAGAGTCGTTCACAAAATTTATTATAAATTTCAGTAATTCGTGTTCGCCGGGTCCAATGACGTTTGGGTTTTCCCCAACATCTGTGTTTTCTCCGCTACCTGGCCTCTATCACTTAAAATTAAACTACATAGAAGCTAATCTAGCCATTGCAAGTTAAATTTTAGCTAGCCAACTACAAGTTAAACTTACGACTGAATTTTCGATAAATGATGAGAAAAGTTTTTACAAAGAGATACCAACTTCTGATTGTAATGATCTTGAAACATATTGCCATCATACCGAGAGTAGTACCGTGAAAGTTTTACTCAATGGTCGTTGTTCAACAAAAAAAATTATTAACAAAAACAATATCTTTGAAATAGTTTATTTAATTTCTTTATTTATATTTTCATTTAACGGATAGTTTTGTAAAAATATATTTTTTCATATTTCACATTTTTTGTTCTGCAGACATTATATAACTGTAATATACAGTTGCATATCCGTGGCAATGTATCATATATTTGTAGCCATTTTACGGCATAGGCAGCCATAACAAAATTTAGGCTAAACAAAAAAATAAAAATTAGAGCAACAAAGCATACACTTTAATGGTATCGACAGTTTCGCAAATGTCTCACGTGTAAGAAAAAGTTGTTCAGAATATTGAAAACCAGAACATATCCAAAAATCGTCCAAACTGGCGAAGGAACCGCTTAAATTTACCTAAACCATTTTTGCTTACAACTTTTTAACAAATGGCGATCGTTGAATCAAACTTTTACGGTACTGATCAACTTATCAGGCTGATAACCTTGATTATATTTCAAGTTCATTGCAATTGAAGGGTATCTTTTTATAAATATTTTTAAAAAATGTTTAATATGGAAAAATACATATTACAATAATATATATTAACAAGACTTTAGTGTACTATGGATGTTTCAGCTAATGTTAGCGATCCAAAAATATATAAAGTAGACACGACCAAATATTTGGATATCAGGTTTCGCAATACTTAGTTTCGCATTAGCGAAAAAGCGTGTGAGTAAAAATCAAGTTCACTGATATTTTCGAATTAAAAAAGACTGTTAGATTATTATATTTCGATAAACTCTCCTTTTCCGCGACGAAGTTTCGATTCAAATACGAAGTATGTATTCGATGGTAAAACACTTTCTAAATAACTATGAAAATATGAAAACTATGTGTCGCCGAAAATATAACGGAGGACAAACAAAACTCAATATACCACGTGTCTCGGCTGGCTTCTGCTTGAAAAATAACTTCAAAAAACGATATTCGGAGCGTGAAAATTTAATTTCTAATTACCGATGCAATTTTGTCATGTTTCAATCTCTTTAATTTCAATATAGAAATTAGGAATAATAAAAAAATTTTAAATACAATTGATATAAAAAATTATGCTTATTACTGCCTATTACTGCGTATTATTGTTGTTTTGTATTCTCCTTAAATTTTGAGAAATTTTCTGGGATTAAAAGATATAATTTGGTCGAAAATGAATCAAAGAATGCAGCAGAGTCAGTGCCTAATCTAAGATACACTGAGTAATTCGATATCTAAAATAGATACGAACGTAGAATATTCAGTGCAGCAACTAATTTCGCTACGTCACACAATTTGATTAGCAAAAAATAAGTTCTATACTTCCAAATACTTTCAAATACTATGATCAATATTATTTATTATGAGCGAATTTTCACCATTATAATTATTATCTTAATTTGGACCATTAATTATATTTATATTTTAATTATAACATTATAATTTCACATGTAATAATTGTAATTATAATCTTAAGCCAGTTGAAAACAACATTTCTACAAAACACACATTAATAAAATAAAAAAATTGACAAAAAACCGTCAAACAAAATAGAATTTAGCTAACGAAAAACTTACATTTAGAAGAATATTTTGCGTTCTTTCGATATTTCTAATTTTCTATTCTCGAAAAGAATCTTCGTCGATATATACAACTTTCTGTTTAATTTTATTTGTCCTGAAGTGTAAAAAAAAAAAAAAAAAAAATAAAATAAAATAAAAATAAAAATTCGAGAGTTAAATGGTACTATGATTCGTAGTTATCACGTGTATATTGTCGGTTATAATACGATGCTTTCGAAAATTAAGGTTCTTAATTAGGTAGCGCGAAGATAATGATTTACGGAGAGGCGGAAAACTATCAGGACTCGTTCGTTTGTCGATTTTCTGGCAGATTGCCATCGATCAGGCCATCCTGGCGCAAACGAAAATCATTCGACGGTAAATTATGTCCTTTGGCACTAGCCTCAGTGTATTTCGGTGCAGACCATACGACCGTTTTAAACGGCCTTAGAGAAACCGTGGGAGGCTTTTAACTGGCGTCTCGTTCTCCGTCTCACGCGAAACTTAACGTTGTGCGACGTGATTTTTTTCAATTCGACACGTTTCAACAGCCTGACGTGTAAACTCGATAAAAAAAGAACGAAAGATGTCAGTGACCTTCTTAGGAAACGACTGCCTGATTTAGAATAGAGGTTCTCGGTCTCTCGCGGGGCATATGGAGAGCAGAAATAGTATGTACACCGTTAAAATTTCTAATCGTCAAATTTCATCCAGGATCATACAATTATTTATATGCAATTTGTCTTTAGTTCAGTTATTAAATTATATGTTTTTTTTTTTTTTTTTTTAAATCGTCCACATCTTTTGAGTCAATTTGATACATTTTTCTTATGAAATGTGTAAGATTACAATGTACAATAAGATTGAACATCTGCGTACATATACTTATACACAAGCAACTCGAAATTTAATCCTTTTACTATTAATAAAAGGATTTTTTCTGACCCTAAGAAATAAATCATTAAATTGCAAAAATGAGGGACGAATGAGGATTAATATTGTGGTTGTCAAAAAAAAAAAGAACTTTCAGATTTATTCAACATTTTCTTCGTTGCTATTTCTTTTACAGCTTTGAATTTATGAAATTTTAAGAAAATTTAAACTTGTTATATATAGGGTAAGAAATGTTTTATGCCTCTGATACTTATACATAAGAGTTTTATAAAGTATCTATTAGATATATTTTCTATTCTGACGAAATATTATATGAATTACTTTATCCTCACCTTTCAACAATGTATACAATTTTTATTCATATTTTGATTCAATATTCGGTTCTTAATCCACGAATAAAATAAGGATAACTTGCTTTAGCTTGATTATTTTGAGATGTTTATGATATACTATAACAATATTTCTTCGAATATTTTATAAACGTTTATAGATTAAAAAAACAATTCATGAACGAAGTAAAGATAATTTACTTCAGATTGTTTTCAAATTTTTATAATATGTTAATATAATATTATATATAATCATCTAACAGTTTGTCGTTTGAAAACTTGATTGTTTACAGATTGAAGCAATGAAATAATTTATGACACAGCAACGAAATAGTCTCCTAATTATTCTACGTAATTAAACTTTAGTTGCAAGGTACTGAAGAAGCTCTTTGCTTTCAGATATCGGCAAACAAGATTCAGCTCACGAAGGATACGTAAAAGGGTAGTTTTCAAGCACGGCGACTGCAATGTCGTACAAGGAAATGTCGCCAAGAGACGTCGTCGTTACCTTCAGGTAATTTTAAAGTATTTCTAAAAGAGTCCGCCTGCAGCAGCCTCGCGTCACGAACGTACACGTGCGACGTATCAAAGTGATTTCACGAATTTCCATCAACGATAGCTAACAATCGCTTAACAACGTTTCACGATTTCTTTTTGTACGAAATTGTTCAATATCGTCGTTTCACTCAAAGATGAACTTGATTTGTCTCGGTCTATTTTTCGAATGCAATTACTTGCCAAATTGTCGCTATATTCCGATTCTCTAGAAACGTTTATTTTTCAAACGTGTTAAAATTAGCACGATTGTTACACTTTCTCAGTCCTTCTAGAGATCTTTCTATTATTCGAGTTTACAATGCTTATTTATTAAAAATTAAGTTGGTGCATGTGAATTTTCGTCTTTTTTTTTTTTTTTAATATTACACTACGAAAGTAATTTTTCGATGCACTTTTTAAGTAATTTTAATATATTTATTTTATTATAATTTTAAGTAATTTTATTATTTTAAAATCGATTACTTTTATTATTCTAGATTTATTATTCTAGATTCTTTTTTCTTCCTTTTTTGAAAAGTTTTTTTGTTTCTTTAAAAATATTTTATGTACTAAAAAATTGTTTGAATGAGTTCCTAAACATGTTAAATTTACATAGAATGAATCAAAATTTCGGGAAAATGTAGGAGACCTATAAACTAAGAAAAAAAAAAAACAAAAACGTTTTTGTTTTTCCATTTATTCAGAAAGTTTATTCGATGTCAATCAACTCAAGAGAGATCAAACTGCAGCTGCAGTGCATCAAATATCACCATAGCAATGTCTACAATCAATGCGATCAATGTTTGATGTAATAACAATGATGATGTATTGTTGTAAGAAGCCAGAATTTTAAACAATATTTTCATTAAATAAATCACACAGACGATAATACATGATTTTCTTCAAAATAAAGCAAAAAGAAGCAAATATTTGAAAAATTTTTCTCCTTAGTTTATTAGTCCTCCTAAGGGCTAATACGTTTTCTGAGTATTGGTATTTACATTAGGGACACTCTGTATAAATAAATATTTGTATTATATTTATAAATAATATTTGTATATCTATACCTTGTAATGTCTATATATATTTCTAGATTTGTTTTAAATTTGATCAATATAATCATGACAATTGGTATTCACTACAGTGTATAATATTATGTGTAATACTTTATGTATAATAAAATATTATACATAACACACATAATACAGGATGTTTCCAATAGTACAATCGAGAAAAGACAATTCCACATAAAAAAATAAGTCGAAAATAAAGAATAAAGATAATCTTTTTATCTAAAACTTCGTATTTTATTAATTCTAGATTAGAAAGAAAATAATAATTAACAAAAGATTATTCTATATGTAAAAACAAATAAAAAATATAAAATAAAATTTTTTTGTATTTTTTGTATACTTCATTTTCAAGAAAATCGAATTTGAAAAGTTATCATTAAGGAAATTTTTAACGAAATATACATTCGAAATCTATTTTTCCATTTTCTTGAAAAATGAAAAAGTATTATTCCACATTTTTAATTAATTTTGTTTTTTTTAGAATAATCTCCTGTTAATTTATTTCTCTCCAGCCTAGAATTAATATACGCGATAAATTTTCAAACTTGATTTTCTCTGTAAATTTTATTTTTTATTTTCAATTTATTTTTTTATGTAGTATCACTTCTTTTCTTCCACAATCAGAAACATCGTTTGTACTTATTATAAAAAGATCAAACAAGTATTCGAATACTTTCTTGAATAATTATACAAAGAAATTCATACTTAGATAAATTTCTTGTTTAAAGATTTTCCCCAATTTTGGCTATTTCTACCTATTACAATTTCTTTAATATGTTTTTTCTTTTAAGTAATAAGAATTACTTGGCCGAATTGATTTCTTGTTTTAGCGATAAAATGAATCTGTTGTTAAAGGAACGAAATAACCAAAATTAGGAAAAATCACTAAACTAGAAGTTTACCTATATTTGCGTCATCATTTTTTATATAATTTCATTTGCATACAATTTCTTCAGGACATTTTCACGACGCTGGTGGACGCACAATGGCGCTGGACGCTCCTGGTGTTTTCGATGAACTTTCTGCTTTCATGGCTAGGATTCGCCTTGATATGGTGGTTGATCGCGTACAGTCACGGCGATCTCGATCCAGGAAATTACAACAATCCAAACTTGACGTTCACACCGTGTATCGTGGACATTCGTGGATTCACCAGCTCGTTTCTATTTTCCATCGAGACGCAGCACACGATCGGGTGACTACTAATTATCTTCTGTTGTCATCGAGCATAATCTATGTCGGATCAGTGATTCGAACGAATTTCAGACGCTATTAACAACACGGCCGCTTTGGAAGAAGTATATCCCCCTCCCCCCTGATTAATTAGTTGAGTTAACTACTCGTGCGATAACGTTGGGGCTCGCTGTGATTGTCGGTAATTTTCTTAGAAATATAACGAACGAGAGGAGAATAGGGAACACGTCGAACTCATGGACACTATTCGGTGATCGTGCATGTTATTTAAAATCGTATATACGAGGTATTCGTAGTTTTCATAAGGTATAACAGCGGTGTACATTGTCCTTCCAAGTATTGCGACTGACGGAGTTGAAGAACTCTGACCTAGTGTGACGTTGAAGAATTTAATCTTAATCTTAATATTGAAGTTATGGTACCACTTGACGTCATCTAGAGATCACTACTTGAATCGCTTAAAGATCACGAATATAAAGCAGAATTTACATGTACATTATTCAGAAGTCGCGAATTTATTTATTTAGTCATAAAACATCTAAATTTATTCGTGGCTTTTCTCTGAACAAGAGATGAGAAGCCCCAAAATTCTAAAAACCTCGAATTTTGTATATTCGAATCTCAGAGACTCGACTCTCAATATTTCAAAATTCGCAAAATTTCTCTAAAGTTTCTGGAAATTCTAAATTTTTACAAATCTACGATCAAACGAAAAATCTTACGATCTTGAAGAGAATTTAGATTACAGCTGCGATTCGTTCAAAGAAGAAATTATGGAGTCACTCATTTGGAACTATAGATCACGAGAAGATGTGATGATTATTCTATTGACCTAAAATTTGCATATCTTAGATTCCCCAAACTTCAAAGATTAGACTAAACAAGTAATCAATATTCAAAAATTCAAATGATCTAATGATACTCGATCTCTTAATAACTTTGAAGTTGTATCACGATTTTCAATCGTCCCATGATCATCCTTAAGATTCTATGTAACTGAGTTCCCTAAATTTTAATTTAACGCAATGTTTAAAAATGTAATTGAAAAACGTCTATACTTTTAAATTATGTGAAAAAAAAAATCTTTGATTGATATGCACTTTATTCGAGGCATGAGACGATCGTGATTAATAAGTTATGAGAAAAAGAATATTGTATTTGTTACATTATATTTATTTCGATATAAGTAGTTTCTTTATTGACTTTGCTTTGAAAATCGATTCAATGTTTATATTTTTTGAAAAATTTCTCTAAATTATGATTCGATTCGATGATTCGATCAAAGTGAAATTTAAAACTTTTCAATCGCTGGATGATTGAGCGACTCCATCCTCCGTATCAGTAAACACTAATTAAATATTAAGATCGTATAAATACACGTGCAATTTTATTTTTAATTACCTAATATTGGGCAAATGTAATTTTTCTTATAACTTTTGAACTTACGTTCGGATCATTATTCAAAACTCTTCTTTCTCGAACATATCTCAAGATCAAGATCGTTGGAGTTTGAGGCTCGTTTCTTCAGATAATGATCGTTAAATTCAATTACACTGGTGTCATTTTTCTGCAACTCCATTCTTCCAATCATTTTAATATGTTACGATTCTAACGATGATAAATAAAAATCGTAGGTACGGTTCGAAACACCCAACAGACGAATGTCCAGAGGCAGTGTTCGTGATATGTATCCAGTCAATGACAGGTGTGATCCTACAGGCCTTTATGGTCGGAATAGTGTTCGCGAAACTCTCCCGACCAAAGAAGAGAACGCAGACGTTGCTGTTTTCAAGGAATGCTGTGATTTGTCAAAGAGATGGCCAACCCTGTCTGATGTTCCGTGTCGGTGACATGAGGAAGAGTCATATCATCGAGGCTCACGTTAGAGCACAAATGATCAAAAGGAAGGTGAGTCCCTATTTGAGATCGGCTTTCTAAAATGTGTAACATAATATTAAGTTGGATGATTCGTTTCACCTTTGGTAAGTACATTTAACCAACAAATGATCGAAAGAAAGGTGTGTCGTTGAGATCGACTTTCTAAAGTATGTAATATTATATTGGGTGATTAAGTTTTCAAGAGTATAGTTGTAATATATTTACATTTGTTGTATTGGTCTATATTATACGTGGCGTATATTATAAACAATCCTTATTGTGATCGTTCTTATTATTTTTACTTAGAGTGAAGAGTATAATTGAACATAGAGCATATTGAAACATTGTCGATACTTTAAACTGTTAAACTTCGTAAAAGAATCATATAATAATCTATTTTGTCTCAATTTTAAAGTGTAAAATTTATATTTTGACTGTTCTGAGTGTGTGAATGAGAAAGTAAAGATACTTTTATTCTTGAAGATTGTAAATACTTTAAAAAAATTTTTTTTTCATGACTAGATTCATCACGATTTTGAAAACTAATGTAAAATAACATATAAATATAAAATATCCATGTTCAGAGCTTTTTATGATATTTACAGTGAACAGCATAACTGTATCAATGAAACAATTATTATCGATAATTTCAACTGATATAACTTCGCAAAAATATATCATATCATGATTCATTTGGTCTCATCTTAAAGTGTAAAGCCTCTATTTTAACAGTGTGTTCGTTTTTTACAAAGATGACTCTACACTGTGTAACGGAAATTTTTTTCTTGAAAATTGTAGAAATTCAATTTATTTAATTTTGTTTGAAGATTGTAGTTTCCTCTTTATAAAGATCCCTTAAAATTATTGTATATGATTTTTTTCTTCATTCTATTAACGTTAATAATATTAAGATTAAAAGAAACAGAAATTACGTCAACATTATGTCATCTAATTTTTATATTCAAAGTTTATCAAAATGGTTTATCAAAAAAAAAAAAATCGTACAGCAAGTGTTAAGAGATTATTATAGAGAAAAAAATTTCAGTCTTGAAGATCATCTGCATATGTTATTATGCATTACACCATGTTTTGAAATTTGTCATACTTACAGAAATTACTAACACGTATATTCATTATTTTCATATGGCAATAAAAACTTCCTTGTCACAGAAACTAAATTTTTTAAATCTTTGTTTATCTATTCTGAATTGTTAACACCTAAGTAAAAAAAGAATTCAGAAACCAAAGGATTAATTTGATCCGAGGCCAATTTAATGTTGTTGTACATACTTGAATATATTTTCTCATCCAATTGCACGATATAACAAAAAAATATATATAATTATATATATAAAAAAAAACATCGATAATGTTGAAAACTTTGAAAGAAAACAATCTTGGAAAAAATAATTATTGCAGGATATTGCGTAGAAAATATTAAAATATAAATATGAAATGTATTAATAAATGTAATATAGTAATAATTAATAAAAATAATACATAATTAATATCATATAAATAAATAAATATCATATATTAATCAATAAAATAATATATTTTATTTTATATAGAAATATGAAATAGAGAATATTCAAATTATGTAGAAAATATTTTTTGTGTCATTACAACAAACCATTCTAACATAATGCTTGCAATTTATTCTCTTTTTAACCCAAATTCCTTTCAAAAAATTCATTTTTGTTACTTATTTATAAGTACGCTTAGACCAGTACGTTCGTATAAAATTCTTTTTCTTTGCATGATCGAAAATCGCTTAGTTTCAGTTTTGGAATTAAATTCGGTACCAAATGACGAAGCTTATGACGAGACATCAGTTACAATAAATTAGAAATCACAGAAGATCGAGGTTCAAATTGGTCGTTGACAGTCAACAAAATCCCAGGCGACAATTTTTTATCTGCTTTACCACCACGAACGAGATATCTTGCGACACAATATCATTCGAGATAGCAACATATGTTTTGAAAGCTCTGGTTCGAAAAAAAATCAATACACGAAGTCGCATTAGGATATTAGATTATAGATCACTTTTAGAAACGATTTTGTTCACTTTTCTTACGTATGACGTA
>CAJDYZ010010824.1:161974-193076 GCA_903986555.1 Heterotrigona itama | reverse complement strand
AGCGTATAACACTGCAACGCGTTTTTTTTTTTACGAAAAATAATTAGTTCTTTAACATATACAATTATGCTCTTTACACAACGTGTTTTGTCAAGTGATCGACAAGAAGGAATGCTAAGCGATTTTTTCTTCGAATCAGACCTCTTGTCACGTGAGATATCTCGTCCATAACATCGAATGGACGATATTGAGTCGAAGAATAATTCGAGGAACAATTCATACCAATGATATTGTTACAATGATATCGCGCGATATCTCGACGCGTAGTTGTGGAACAGTTAAACTACGTGAATGATACAAAAGTTCGCACATCGGAGCGGAATGACATGTTAATAGATATGAGTTTCTGTGACCGCTTATATGTCAAAAGATAATTGTCGACTCAATTTGAAGATTTACTGTGATTTATGCGTCATCAGAAGCTATCGTTTGGTGTCAAATTCAGTTCTAAAATCGAAGTAAAAACAAAGGATCACTTCATTATTCGCTGTGATTGACGTCTTATCGCTAAACTGCGCATACTTGTGCAAATTTTTATAAAGATAAATTTAATAAATAGGACTTAGTCAAAAGACTGACGTATTAAATATTGTGACATCTACTATATTTACTTTATTTACAATATTACTACATTACATTACAGATATTTTCTACATTTGCCTATATTATGCGCTACATCTTATCTTTAAATGCATAAAAATCCGCAGTTTATTCATCAGAGGTTTAAATTTACAAGTTACAAAATTCTCGGGCACTTTATCGATCCAGTCAATTTTCACGAAATTTAGTATTTTTACTTTGATCAGTAATGCAATGGTCTGAACGCGTATGACTAAACTTTCAGGTTACCAGAGAAGGGGAACTGTTACCATTCTTCCAAACAGAACTGAAAGTGGGCAGTGATGGCGAGGAGGACAAGATATTATTTATCTGGCCAACGATGATCGTTCACAAGATCGACGAACAGTCACCCCTTTATCACATATCAGCGAGCGATATGCTTAGGGAACGGTTCGAGATCGTGGTGATATTGGAAGGTAACTTCATACACAGGATGTTCCCAGATAAACGTCGAAAGCATAAAATGAGGCTCCGTTTCTGGAAAAAATGGAATTCTCGTGTTTTGAGAAAATAGTACCATACATAATTAATTAGACATTTCTAAATTAAATATGAAATGCGATTCAAATGAATCTCTTTAATTTAATCGTAACATACAGGCTGTTTGGAGATATGAAAAAATTTTAATAATGATTATTTGGTACAGATACTGCCTAATTGCAGTAATGATTTCTCCATCGGTTTCATTTCATTTTAGAAATATTTCGAGATCATCTCTACTTTTTAAATAGAATGATTTTTTTTTTTCATTAATTAATCGATGCAGATCGACAAGTACTAACTATGTATATCAAAAAATTATTAGTTCAAAAGATATTTTAACTTTAATTCTAAAATTGATCGTATGAATAATGGGAAAAGACAAGTATTCTTGTGTTTATAACTGTCCTATGTTACATATATAAAATTATAAAAATAATTACTGAAAATTTTGCAGAGTGACTTTTAGGTCTGTTCTTTATTGTTGAAGTATATGCTTTCAATCACACTGAAAAAATTTATATATATTTTATGAAACATTTGCTGTTTGTTAATAATAAATATAAGACTTGAAAATACAGAGAAAGATACAGTAGAAACATATTCATCAATCGCAACTGTCGAAACATAACATTAAATGTATCAAGATTTAATTGTTCAATTATTTATGCATGGTATTTAACTAATTTTGACTGAAGACAAATAGATAATCTATAAAAGACATATAATTCATAACTCGTCGAACACTTGGTTATTTTAAATAGAATAATTATTAATACAATATTTATTATAGTTCTCTCCCATGATTTTGTTATTTAATTTTATTATATTGTATTTATACAGTTTACAACAATATCTTGATGAAAAATTAATAATACGTGTACGTACGTAGTTTAAATAAATTGTTATCTATTGACGCGATTCAAAATTTGATATCTTCGACATAAAATAGTTTATATATGGAGAAGATCACGTGAAAAGATTAGTAACTATAAAACATAGGATTTATTTATAGTGGAAATTGGAGAAATATAAAAAAAAAGATATGCAATCACACGATATTGTGTAACGAAAGATTAATAGATTAATAATTAATAAATTTGCACAAATTATTTAGGTTTTAAAGTATAAACTATTTAGGTTTAGAGAACAATAATAATATAAGATTATAGCATGGCTTTCGTAATCATTTTCATTTTTATAAGTATCCGATGATTTTATTACTATAAATATCATAATAATAAGTATATAATAGTAATTAAATTAAATATATAATAAAATAATTCGAAAATTTGAAACTTTCTTTTTTGAGAAAATCGAATTTAAAGATTTGTCAAATACATTAATCTTTAATTGATAAAATCCCAGTTTCTTGAAAGAAAATCTTCTATTATTATAATTTATTCTCCCATGTAAAATCATCTTGCACTATTAATTACGAGACACACTTAATGACTCACATTTAAAGAAATCAAACAAACTATAATTTCACATCAATTTCAGGTGTTATCGAATCAACTGGCATGACAACTCAAGCCAGAAGCTCTTATCTGCCGTCTGAAATTTTATGGGGGCACAGATTCGAGCACATAATCACATTCAAAAAGGAGACTGGAGAATATGAAGTAAACTATACGTTGTTCAACAATACCTACGAAGTTGATACACCATTATGTTCAGCGGCTGATCTGGATAAAATCAGAGCGATGCAACGGGCGAAAGGAGGTACGAGCGAGCTCAGAGAAAGTTTTAACAAGCGTAAATTTCGCAGGTTCATTAGACAATTCATTAAAAGATTAAAACTCTTCAAAGCGTCGCTCCTAATAATTAGACTGCAGATTTTTATGTACGTTTGCGAAAATTTATTTATTTATTCAAATCGAGTTCGAATTCTAAATCTTATTAATTAATTAATTAATTAATTAATTGCTTGATTTAGAAATTCATTTTTACAAGAATTAAAAACAATATAATTGAAACTGCTTTGCCTTTGATAACTTTTAATTTTTTCTTTCTTATTAAGAAACGAGCAGATTAATAGATTTAAAATATAAAAATGCATACAAAATATCCAAAGTGTATTCATTATAATTAGAATGTAGATGTTATGTATTTTTATATTTTTACGAGGATAATATTAAAAAATGGAGATAGAAAATTAATTTACTTATTATTTACTCATATAAGAAGAATGTATTATTATGCACATTTTCTTATATTATTTGTATTTTTCCAAATTTCTTTTCATAAATGCATAAAAATTCGCTATCTAATTATAATAATAGGTGAAACAAATTTATGCTCAGATTTTATTTCTTTAATCGTGTGTCGACGGTGAAATGTAATTGACCCCTGTTAACATGAATCAAGTTTATTGAATCTACTCGCGATAGAGACGCATTTCGCGATGTAAACTATTTTTCACATGTACGTTGTGTCTTTTGTTACCGGCCAAATATCTGGCACTTCACTTTCCGACGAGTGCCAATTGTTCAAACCTTGAACCAAGAAAAGATCCTAATTGTAATCTCGCTATACGTTGGACTGTTAATCATCGATTAATTAATTAATTGCTAAATAATAAATTGTTTCGACAGAAAGCATCTTACAATTTAAATCGAAAATGCCAACCACATCTAAAAGTGATAAAATTAGCAATTTCTAATAATTTATCGTAAGAATTTTGCAGATCTGTAATCTTTTGGACATTTAAATGATCTTTTGCTAAAACTTGGATTAAAAATTTATTTATTTCGATTATTAAGATGACCAAAAGTGGCTAAAATTTTCAATTTATTTTTTAATAAATTTGTAGGCCTAATTCCTGAAACAAAGGAATTTAAACAATTTTTCGCGGAATGTGCGTTCTTAACAATTTCAAATCTCACTTATGTTTATATAAAATTCTTTTGTTAATTTTATTATGACATTATATTACTGAAAATAATATACTAAAAATAATGTATGTAATTTTCTGTTTCTATGGATCTTTAAAGTCTTTTAAATTCTTCATTCTTCAGAAAAAAGTCCAGTGAATCTACATTTATGATCAATATTTGTTTCCTTCTTATATCTACTTATTTTAATTTCTTTAACGTAAGTTTTCTATTTTAATCGTCATTATATAGTTCTAATAATAAATCTTTTTTTATAACTCTCTACATGAATATATTTGGAAGAAAAGGATATTTAAGTTTAACTTGCTCTGTATAAAAGGCTTGTCAAACAAAATGATTCATTATGCAGATTCTAATATTAAGTACGTTTGCATTGATAATTAAAAGTTTTATGATAATTAATCACTTGACTAAAAAAATATAGACACATATATTTATCAATTAACTTCAATGAAATTTGAGAAACTTTCTGTACAAAACGCTCGTTAAATAGAATTATTCATTATATAAATTGCATTGCGTTTTTGATATTAAGTACATTTGCATTGATCATTAAAAGTTTTATGATAATTAATCATTTGACTAGAAAATCATTTATCAATTTCAGACTTCAATGAAACTTGATTCATTCTCATAAAACCAGCAATTCTTACTATACTCTGGTGAATAGAGAGAAAAGTAGTCAAAGTCTAATTAAAATAATATAAGTCATTATCAAAGAAATGATCAAAATTTACTTTTAATGAAAATAATCCAAATTTAACATTTGATCTTACATTGCACTTTAGGTTTAAATATTATGGGCATTTTTCTAATCCTGGCACTAATCCTGACATATACTTCTTTGTACATATATATACGTCTATCACAGACGTATGAAATACAATTTTTTCTCGAATTAATTTTGAATCTCCTTTATTTTAGAACGAATGAGCAGCAGTGGATTTACTCATTACCGCGACGCATCGAGCAGTTCTTTGACTACCGGATCCGGTTCCAGTCTAGCGTCGTCCACAGGCGGATTGCACATGAACGTGCCAATGACGCCACTCACTCCGATTCCAGTTATGATCACCGGCCCTGACGGTTCTCTTAGACGAGAGAGCATGCAAAGCATGCAAACCGACGTGAAACAGCCGATATTTTACACGCAAAACGAGGTACCAAACACGTAAAAGTTCTGGCCATTGAATTAATCCGTTGCAAGAAAGAACATTCACAGATTATCCATAGGAGAGTTCTGTTGTTCATATAATTTTTTTACCCTATTCTGGCTACCAAAAAACTTCCTTCAGTTACTTTTTGCTGTATTATACAATCAGCCTCCAAGTTAAATATTTAAAGGATTTTTCAACAAGAATCGAAATTTACTTCGAAGACATTCACAAGTAATATTACGCTAGGATTAAAATGACTTAGGATTTAAATGACTTCTTTTATGGTGTAAATTACTTATGAAGGATTAAGACTGCTCACAATTTTCAATATCTTGTAAGTTTTCAGTAAAATTCAAACGAATCGAATATGTGGATTAACAGCTATATTTCTTTCCTTTGCTTTCATTACTGCATGTACTCTTTTTAATATACTTCTTTATCAGTTCTGCTTTCTTTTTTCAATTTCCTTTTCTTTTTACAATAACAAATGAAGCATTTTTTCTACATACTGTCATGTACATAAATATTCGCTCAGTATTCAACCGTTTGCCAATAATAATTCTCAATGTATGATAATATATAAAAAATTAACCTTTGACTGGTATCATTGATTTATCAATTACTGGAGACAACAACAATTCGAATCAGTCGATTTTTTAACTTATTTTATTTTATTTTATTCGTTAGTCTTTACTAGTCTTTATGGAGAGTATAAAACACGAAATAAAATTAAATATCGTAAATCTATCGGTGTAATTTAAATTATTATAGTCATATAATCTAAATATTATAGACCATATAATTTAATAATTCTACTTGACGAATCGACTCATGATATATTTTTTTACTCAAAAAAACCTCGCAAACATATTAACAGAGTTTGACGATTGAGATCTGGAAAAACCTGTATATACGTAAGAGATAATATTTGTGTAATAAATAATTAAAAAAGATCGTTTTTTTTAAGAATTTGCTGCCACAATTTATTATAACAAGTTACAACTAGCAGAATTTAAATTCTTATGTGTGTCATATAGCATAAATTATGTGATTTTGACCTAGTATGTGCTTCCTAGTATTATAATTTTTTTTCAGCGACTATTATCTCTTTTTACAGTAAATCATATGATCATGTACAATAGATGATTTACTAGTAAAGCAGATATTAAAGCGGATATTGCTGAATTTTTTATTTCTAAAGATAGAATGTTTTATAAAAGTAGAATTTGCGAGCTTGTATACAGAGTTTAAATGAAACTTCTACAATTAAAAGATATTTATTCAATTTTTAACTTTTATAACTCTGTTTAAGTTAACTCTGTACATCAACACTTTAATTCTTTTATAAGACTTTTATAAGTTATTTTATATATTTGGTTAATTAATAAAAGTTCTAGAGAATCGTATACTTTCTATATTAGATATTTAAGGGTAAAAAAATTAAGAATTTTTTTAATTAGCATAATTTCAGGAATCAAATACAGAGTAAATAATTTTTTTTCATAACAAAAAAATTTTTCCAAATTTTCAGGAAATCTACTTGCTACAACATTAACTTTTTCTGAGCAGAATAAAGGTTTCTGTTTAACAAAAACCTTTTTCTACTTTCAAAAAAATAAAAGTTTCTTATTTACACAAATATGAACTAGAAGTTTCAATTAATTAGAACATTCAACTATCAATACATTGCATTGTATTAGTAACAATTTTTTCGGAACAAAAGAATTAAAAAATAAATTAAAAATTTTTAACAGTTTCATTCAACTTCTGCTTGTGTGTATTTGGAAAATCGTTGTGGATTGTGAAAGTATTTACTTTAATAAATAAAAATTTTTATAAAAGTTTTTCTCTCTTCTCACTCAATTCTTATTCTGAAAAACCGTACGAACTTTTTTGATTATCTTAAAATACTTTAATAATTCAATTTCTTTCAAATCTATTAATTTTACTAAAAACATATAAAATTTTGAAAATTTTTAGTGATCTTACTTACCTTAATACAATGGATTTTTATTAGATTGGTGCACATAATACCTTTGTTTCTCTAACTTTCAAGTTCTGTAGACATTGAAATTTACACGATTAGATCGCTAATATTTATTACATTAGGTACAGTTGCGGACAAATGTTTAGGACGATTATATATTTTTTTGATAGATTATCACACTATATTATGAATAGTACATAGCAATGGTACATAACTTACATTCATATTATTACACTCATATTTTATTTGAAAAGATTCACTGAAAAAGTTTGAAATCAAATGATGTTATAAAAATAAATTTAAAAAAATAAATGATGTTATAAAAATTAAAATCAAATGATGTTATAAAAATAAATTTATTTAGAGGAAGAGAAAACTGAGACAACGAGATATAAAATAATAATCGAAAATTTTGATTAGCATGATAGACTTTGAAATATTTAGGAATGCATAAATTTATGTTGCACTGCTCGCATCCTTTTAACATCAATGACGTCAGTATGGCAATTTCCGCAGTCAAAGTATAATATTAAATAATATTAAATATAAATTATGTAAATAATAATGACGTCTACAAAAATTTATGACTTATTTTTTCTTAAAAAATTAAAAATTAAAAATTAAAAAAGATGTACATATTACAAACTAATTAGTAAAAAATTGTTAAGAAAAGAAATCATCAATAGACTATTTTTTAACAAATTTTTGTCGTTAGAATCTCTTCTGAGAACTTTCTTAAATTCATGATTTTTAATGATCATATTGAATTGATTTTTAAATTTTCATGAACGCTATTAACGAAGTGTGACATAGATAGAAAATTGTTCCTTCCATATAAAATTATAATTAATATTTTTATTTAAATATATTATATATTTATATTATATATTATTACAAAAATAATACATATTTATATTATATATTATTTTTGCACAATCTCTGCATTGTGTGGATTTTTTCAGCTTCAAATTTTCCATAAATGGAATCAAATTATTGGTTGGGTTATTCCAAACATTATACATAATACATATGTGATTTTTGGAGGGGAGAAGAATAAAGTAAACATTATTTCAAATAAATTGTGCGATAATGCAATTCTTTTAATATAAGTAGATTGTAGATTTTTATGCATTTATGAGAAATTCCAAAAATGCCAATATATTACATACTGTATAAAATATTCAAAGCGTTATAATTTCATAATCCGGTTATAATTTTGAATAAGACAAATATTTACATATGTTATGCACAAAAATTCCTTAATCTAAATATAGTATACTAAACTTAACTAAATTTAATTAGATGACATAGATAAAGGATGACATAGCAAAGATAGAAAAAGGAGACAAGCGAGAAGAAAAAACTTTTATTGTAATATGATTTGAGATTTTGCAATGTAAGATGATGCATGGTATAAATTTTACAAAAAGTATAAATTTAAAATCCTGTTAACATTAAAAGAGAAATCTGTATTATAGATGATTTAGACATAGCGTAGGAAAACAATTTAATTACATTTCGAAAACAATTTAATGATTTTTAACTTAAGGAATTATTATTTGTTATGCATTATAATTTACTAAAAATATAATATTTCAAACTTTATCCGTTAGTACCGAAGTCAATTGTTTTTATACAAGATGAATCATCTCAAATATCTCAGATATAAAATTATTTTTGAAGATATGAATAAGTTTTGTTTATGAAAATTATTTAATAATGATTTTTTTCTTTTTGGGGGAGAAGTTTCGATTTTAAAATCAGTTTCACTTTTTTCAATGAAATCATGTATTTTTTGATCTATTGATTAATGTAGTTCGACGTTCTCTATAAAAAAGAATTAACGAAAAATGAATATCAAAAAATGATTAATTTAATAGTTTATATTTTTATTTTATACTTTAATTTTAACTTTACAAATTAATTTATAAATTAACTTTACACGTTAACTTTAATTTTATAGAACCTATATTTGAAAGATAAGGATAATATGAACATAAGAATACCGCTCTTAGCTATCCTTGTCTATCTTAAACTAATAAATTAATAGTTTTTAATAATAAACTAATACGTTTTCGACATAGATATAGATTAATATAGGAAAATATCGAACAGTATTGATTAATGAATCAAAAAATATATAATCACATTTTAAGAAAATAGAAGTGACTCTGAAATCTCCAAAGTGAAACCTACAATAAAAGTCATTGTTATTGTATTATGGATTTTTTTGTACTGAATAATTTAAAAGCTCGAAATATTTTCATTCTTTGTACAGTTTCTGGACAATGATCCACACGCTTTAAATCATCATTCTCAAGAGGAAGAAGATTACGATCGCGTGCTAGAAGACATAAACGCGTCCCTAAGAAAGAGTCGAGGATACAACAAAGAAGACAGGAAAATATACAGAGAACCGTCCAAGTGTACCTTAGATTCTAGAAAAAGCGAGTCCAGAGACATAATCAGAAGATCCGGTTCTAGAACAGCGATTGATCAAATTCCAGTCATCAACTCTCCGCCAAGATCACCCTCGCGACAGCATTTAGATCCCAGGTACCCTAAATTTATCTATTTGTATCGTAGTTCAAAAAAAAAAAATTTAAAGTTTCCATTTAATTACAGAAACGATGCTAATCTGTGTTTGATCTATTCAGACATAGCAAGTTCGCAGAACCCATGGAAACGTATCGAGAGCCTCTGCCTCATCCGCTTTCGTCTTCGAGAAGATCCAGCCTAGGAGAGAATCAGAAGGGCTTGCAGAAAAAGACCAGCTTCGTTTTAGGCGACGAAGAACACCACGTGTTAAATATGGAGCCTACGAAGGTGTCGCCAGTTCAAGAGCCATTAGATGTTGATTCATCCAAGGCGAACCATCATCCTAAGAACACTCTTAGTCTTCCTCAGGAACAAGTGTAGGTAAGCAAATGTGGATCATCTTACTTAATTCAAATATTAATACGTTTATATATTTATAATATTACATATAATATTATATTACAATATTAATCACATATAATATGTAATATTACGTTACATATGATATAATATTACATAATGTGTAATATCATAGGTAATTTTATAAGTAATATTGTATGTAATTTTGTAAATATGTACATTGTATATATATTTATTTGTTTGTATATTTGGTATTTGTATATATGTGTATGGTATATGATATTTGTAAATTTTATAATTTATTATATTAATAATTTATATATAATAATTATTATTTATATTATATTTATAAATTTATAACATTATAAATATATATTTATATTATTTATATTATATAATATATGTAATATATTCAAACGTGGTATATTCCAGTTGATTATTAGCCACTTATGTCTTTATTATTTTCAATGTTATGAAAATTGTTTTTAGTATATAATTCAAAACATTTACAAAGGGAAATATTATGGAAGAAAAAGTTTTCTGTTGACTAATTGTTTTTAATCTTTTTTTTCGTCACTCTTCTAATGACGAAGAAGAAAGATCATCGTCATTTTTCTTACCTAGGTAGCGTGTAGTTTCTCTTTTCGTATTTTTTAGAAGTAGAAACAATACAAATATGCTTGATTGTCATGACCTTCACACATGATTCTGATCGCACATTGAGATAAATAAATTAGGCTCTATTTTATTAACATTAAATGGAAGATACGTGAAATTTTTGTCGAGTGATCGGAAAGAATTGTTGAGAAATGAATTAATAAATAACGTATATATACAAATACACGTGATGTCAACACATGTGTGTCATTGTCGAATTTGCAGCTTGTCAAATGTTAAAATAGAAAATTCCTAAATCGTTGAACTAGACATAATTTTTCTTTTGAGGAAACTAGAGGGAGAAGTTTACCAACAGCGACCTGCTACTTCTGAAGATATTTTTTGTCATTCTAAAAAATAATAGTAAAAATATCATAGTCAGTAATTATTCGGTTTAGAAAGCGTATTGCCAAGGAACATTACTTCAAACATTTAATATAAACAATAATCTTGACGTTGTCTTATTTTTTGATGATCATGATCACGTCTTATTTTTTAACGATTAAGATCATGATTCAGGCATATTCAAATGTACTTTTTTGCTTGTTACAGAGTGTATACGCTTCCTAAATGTAAAATGATGATCATTCTGAAAAGAAAATAAATCAAAAAAAATTCTTCCTTCCATGATATTCCTTTTTGAAAATCGTCTGATTTTTGGGGGAAAAATTTTTAATATTACTATAATTTGCAAACATTTATAAATTATATTATCGTAAAAACTAGGTGGTACAATTAAAAATAAAGTTTCAGATTTTCAGAAATCAATATTGGTACATCAAGTATATACCAAGAAGCTCCAAAGAGTTAAATTGTACGAAAAACATTTTTCATAATAAAAATAAATCAGATATTTAATTTCCGCTTTTGTATGTAGATTAATCTCAGTTTGACTAATTATTTTTGACGTTGGGCTTTATGAATTCAAATTATAGTATCCTATAAATTGAAATCTATGATGGTTTTAGCTCAACTAATAATTTTAGCCATCGATTTTCACGAATTCAAACTATAAATTAAAATGTTCATAACTTACAGAAAACTATATCAGATTCTAAATTGATGATCTATAATTTATACTTTGAATATTATTATTGACCGCAAAGATTAAAAATTAATGACTTTTGTATGTAGATTAATTTTAGTTTGACTAATTATTTTTGACGTTGGGCTTTATTCATTAATCTTTTGAGTCTATACTAAAATGTGCCTACAGATAATTTTTTAATCAATAATAAAATAATTGGTTCACTTGTTAGAAGTTCAAAGAGGGTAACATGTTGAATAAATATATCAAAAAATATATGTTTAAAGATAAATGCATTCTTAATTTGTTATATGTTCCTTACACAGTATTAAACTTAAACATTTTTGGTAATTTTAAGTATTCAAAGAGTTAATTTTACGAATAAAATTCTTTTACAGATGTAATTTCCGTACCCTATACACTTTTAATACACTGAAATACAAAAGTAACCGTTTTCTTGAAAATTTTAGACTAGAATACTCCTTTAAACGATAGAATTGCATTAAATCAATCGACGATCCCCTCGTTCATTTACTATTCCATCCACATATATACCATTTGCGTCAGCAGGCTCAGAGGGAAGCGAAAAGAGCAGAAAATCTCTGCCATCTAATTGACTGGATTTCCGTTTCGTTATCGATGAACCACGAGACCTGAAATGAGCTAGAAGCTTTAAATTTCGCTAAATTGCCTTAGAGGAAGATCAATTACTTGCTGGGCGATTTGTAACGATCGTGCCCTCTTAAAACAACTTGACTTCACCGTACACTGAGCTTCTAAATTGTCCTAAATGAAACACAAAGACGTCATGCCGCGTAGTTTTCATACATATGTGCTGTTAGCTTTAAGTTCAACTAACTAAGAGCCATTATACGATATATACTGTCGACCAATCGACGAGAGACCAAAAATCCGGCGACCATATTCGGCGACTAAAAGCGTTGACGAGTTTGACGACCAAACTCGGCGATCGAAGCTCATTATAGCTTTTTAATACATCTAATCATTTCTGTCAGAAAATTGCCTATCGTATGAACAATTTCATTTGATTCAATACATTTCATTTATCACAGCGACCAACGATCGTTTACGAGTCGCTCACGTTTTTATGATCGTTGGTGATTCGTAAGATTCACGACTGGGTAAAATACTATTTGAAATAATAAATATAAATATATATAGTATATTGTAAATATATTATTTGAAATAGTAAATAATAAATATATATAGTATATTGCAAGTATACTGCATATTAAATATATTGTAAGTGTGTAAGTCCACAACTGAATAAAATATCATTTGAAATATATATAGTATATAATATAGTATAATATATGTAGTATATTTTAAACACGTATAACTTGGAAAATAAAATATTTTATTTGAAGACGGAATGAGGTTTCAAAATAGTATTTGAAAATAATATTTTATTGAAGAGTATCGAAAATATTTGGATTTTATTTTGAAATAAAATTATTATTATAAATAAAATTATTTATTTACTTCAATTTATTTTCTTTGTCCTTTTTTTTCTTCTCTTTGTTGAAAATAATGATTCACATTTGAGCATAAATAGTTTCCTAATCTCCAGTTATTATACTGTGTATTGAAAATCGATAGAATTGGCCGGATGATTTTTCTATGTGCAAAAATAAAGAATGAACGAAAAAATACAATAATATAATATATACTTATTAAAATAAGAAATATTAGATCAGAGTTTTAAATCAACGCAAAAAAAAAACATTTTTTATCATCATATTTATAATTTGTTCTTACCTTAATTTCTTTCAATACCCCGATGATGGAAATTCTAAGATTTACATGAAAGAATCGAAAAATCTATATTACTTATGCGACGACCCAATGCTTTAAACAAAATTAAAGTATTTTAATTTATCCCAGATTATTAAAACAAAATATTTCATTTTATCTTTTAAGTTACTGAAGTGAAAATATTTTATTTTCAGATTATTAAAATGAAAATATTATTTACTTGCTGACATCTTAAATCCTATTTAAAATACTATTTTATTTAAGCCCAACAGAAAGATTCTAGATATTAAATAGCATTTGAAATATTTATTTTGCAAAATATTATTTAGCTCTGATAAGATCTATATATTCTTTTAAATTTGGTGGTCGACGATATAATTAACTAGCATTCTGCATCAACAGCAAGCTTAAGAAAATATATGGAATCTTATTTACACATTTTATTATTGACTGGTGAATCGCCAACAACTATGAAAACACAAATAACTGAGTGACTGTCGGTTGCCATAACAAATAAAATGTATTGAATCAAATGTAAGTGTTTACATGATAGGCAACTTCTGACAGACATACTAAAAAGTCATAATGAGCTTTGATTGCCGAGTTTGATAGTCATTAAAGTTTGATTGCCAAGCTTGATCACAGAATTTTTGGACTTCCGGTGATTGCTTGACAATATGTTCTAATAATTAAAGCATTGCTGCCTTCGTTTTCTCTATTTTTTCTCACTACTTTTCATCTTTGTATTTTCTTGTTTCTTGACTTTTGTTTTGTACTTTGACGATCCTCAGGAAAGTGGATTAACCAATTAATGACTAACGCAACATTTCGTTTGCAATTCTTTTCGTTTATTTTATATTGTTAAATTTTGTTTTTTTAAATATTGCAACTGTGGAAGGAAAGAAGTTCTAGGAATTCATTTAATATTTTTTTAGCATTATGTCTTCTATCTAGAATTTATAATATTCACAAATTTAATAAAACTGAAGTATTTATAGTACAATAAATTGTAATATTGCTTAAGGATTAATGTTGAATTATTGATTAATTAAATTATAAGAATGGCTCGAAGATGAGTAACAAATCTTCTATGTCCTTTACATCATTTTCAACCAAATCTGAAATTAGAAATCTCAGAACTACGTTTATCTAAACAAATTCATGGCCATCATAAGATGTTGCCCTTAAAATAAAGTAAATTTTATTTACATTTTTTTTTATAATATTTAATTTAAAAAATAATTGCGTACTCACTTCTTATGAGACACTCTATATAACCACTGCTTCATTTTAATTTTAAAAATATGTGTAGAAACACTATTCCATTAAAGGTTGATATTTTTATTACATTATTACATTTCAATAGTTACGATTTACGAATGTTTTTTTACTGTTAATGTTTTGCATTTTCAAGTTTTATATTCCTGATAAATAGCTGATACTTTATAAAGTAAATTTTTTCATTGTGGTTAGAAACACATATTTCAATTGTTTTAAAATTTTAACAATAAATAGACAGTACTACATAAATCACTTTACAAAATCTTCTATAAATATTATAATTAATTATTATATTAATAATTAATTATAATTAATATTAGCTATTCTTTTTATTAATATCTATTAAATATATGTTATATGTATATGCTAAAATTAAATTAAAGAGATTCATTTGAATTGTATTTTATATTGTAATAATTTAAAGGTGTTTAAGCATTTATTCACAATAGTAATAAATATGTAAAAATACTTATTAATTTAGAATTTGAATTAGGTATATATTAGATTTTTCTTAAGTAATAAATAAATAAAATAATAATAATAGAATTCTATACTACATCATTAATTTTCGGTATTAAATTATGGAATTATAAAAATATAATTACAAATTATATATATATATATATATATATAATTTTTTATATATTATAGTTATATCAATGTATAATTTTTTATATATTATAGTTGTATCACTAACGAAACAAAAATTCTATTATGTACACACTTATTATAATGTAGTTACAAGTGTGCTTTTTTTTCATACAATTCCATATAAATAATTTCTTCTATTCTTTTTATTCAAAGCTTACTTACATTATTTTAATATACAAATCTAAATTAAATTGGAATTTAAACCTAAAACAGTAGATCTAGTGTGTCAGAAATATTTTTATACATAATAAAATCGTATGTGTATAGTCACAACATGTACAAGTAAAGTCATTGAGAATATTGACACTGATAACATATATGTGTCAAGGACATCAAAATTCGTGAGATATGCTTCTTTGTATATATGTATATGTAAATAATTACTCTAAATTCACATATTTTTGTCAATGATATCATTACCATTATACATCAACAATAAATTAAATAATTAAATTATCAATCTCACGAATATGTATATACACAAATTCAAATCCCTCAACATTAATTTAGCAATCGAAATACATACTCTTTAACTAGGAGTTTCAAATTAAATTGATTAAATCCTCTATTTTTTTTTTATTTTTAATAGAAATGAAATAACAGTAAAATAGAATATGTAAAATAAGGAAAATATGTCTGATTGTAAATGATTGGAAATCTTCATCTTTTTTTAATTTAGTTAATCTTTAAAAATTTATTAATATACAGTCTTAGCAAATAAAATCTTAATAAAATAATAAATGACCAATAATCAAATAATTAGTTTACTTGTTGAAGTTTCAAAGAGGATAATGTATTGAAATGTATAGAATAAATATATCAAAAGGTATATGTTTAAAGATGAATGAATTCTTAATTTGTTATATTTTCCTCATTCAATATTAAACTTTTAAATTTTTAGTATGGTAATTTTAAGCATTCAAGGGATTGAAATGGAAATGAAATTGAGATACAGAAGTTCCAGACACTGTTCTCTTTTGCTCCCTAGTTTCGTCTCTATCATCTACTAGTATTATTCACTGTCAGAGAAAGATTCGAAATGTAATACAATGTATGATTTGTTTCGGCGAGGCATCCGATCCATTCAATACACGGTGTTGCTCTCTCGATGAGAACCATGGACTTAAATTGAATGAAAGGGATAATTTCTTTTAGCCTATCGCCATTAAGATCATTCTGCCGTGTCATTTAACTGACGATTTCCGGGCTTGTTTAACCTCATCTCTTTGATGCACGTTCGCATCAACGAGCCGCGCATTGATCGTGATTTGTCATTTGTCTCATATCTTAAAAAAAGATGTCGAATTTTTCAACTTTTATAATAATAATAACAATATATTTTAGTAGTCAGAAACGGAACTCACTATATGATATAAGAACATGTTATGAGGAATAATCTACAATGACTCACGGAAGTATCATAGAAAACTTATATATATATACAAGATTGTTCAATAACAATTCATGCCTTGAATATCTTTGTAGCTTTTGGAGATATGAGAAAACTTTATGGTAATTATTCACAAAGCGATCTTAGATTTTGATGACCTTGAAATGTTATCAAGGTCAACGTTCTCTACACCTGTTACAATTCGACTTTAGTTTCCAAGATAAAAATATTTTTGTCACCCTATACCGTTTGGAATATGTGTATATTAATTAAAATCATTAATATGGGTGAATTAGGTTTAAGTTAGATTTAAATGCCTTTATATTACATTGATAGCTTTAAGAAAATATAAATTTGGATATAATGTAAAGCAGGATACAATCATTTAATTGTTAACCATAAGATAAATTTTGTTGATCCACACAGTAACATAAAAATCATATACTATGCCTAGTGGAAAACTTCAAATGAAACCTGGAATATCTATATCTAATATCATATGAAGATATTTTATATTCTATGAAACTATCAGTATAAGAGTAATTAAATCTAGTCCACAGCTAATTCAAACTTATATTGATAATTTTAATTAATACAAACGTATTCCAAACAGTATAGGATGGCAAAAATATTTTTGATTACGAAAACTAAAAGTAAAGCCGAGCGGTGATAGCATGTATATATATGTATGTATATATATGTATGTATATATATGTATGTATATATAGGGAAAAATTGTTCAGAATCATGCCCTTGATTTCAAGGTTAAAATCCATGAAGTCATCTACTTTGAAATAATTATTAACTTTATTAATATGGTAGTTGTTACAAAGCAGGTCATTTCTTTGTAGATGGAAAGTTTGAAGATTTTAAAGTCATCTCCATTTTTTTCAATCATGCAGGATGAATCATAAGTCATGATATAAATTGGGTCAGGATGATTCTAGGTCATAAAATAAAATGAAAGTCATTCGTGAAATTTTCTCGAAAAAATTCCTTTTGAAAATCTGTCGCGTGTACCTAACTAATAAGTGACATCATAAATTTCATCACAAATTGTTATTGTGAATGTAATGTCAAGGTTTATTTATCATAAATAGTTATTTATATGGAGATATATGTGTAAAGAGTAAATTAGAGCGTAAAATTAGGGCTAGTAAAATTTCAATATAATTGCATATAAAATGTTATATATTACTAACAGGTCTACACGGTTTGAACATATTAGTCTAACTTATCTATCGAAATATTATGATCAGACTACGAATTTTTATGCATTTATAGAGAATTTGAAGGAAAATATATAGAATATAACTAGTACTTTCCATAACATTTAATAAGTAAAACAACTTTCTATCCTCAAAAATATGAATTTACTTTAAAATCCACAATTTAATTATAATCAGAGGTCGAATGAAATTGTTAAAATTTTTTTTTAATTAATTATATACGAAGTAATTGTTATTTTATGATTATCATCTTTTCTGTTTCAAAAAAATTATTATAAAATGCAAAAAATATATTACTGAAACTTCTATTTCATAAATGTTTATGTAAACAAGAATCTTTCATTTTCTTGAAAGTAGAAAAAAGTTCTAGTTAAAGTAAGATTGTAGTTCTAGTTAAACAGGATTCTGTATTGTATTTTCTTTAAAAATTGAAGTTATGGTAAACAGATTTCCTGGAAATGTGAGATAGATATATCTGAAATTGAAAGTTTTAAGTTGTTCGATGAAATTCTACTTGTATACAATCATTTGTAAATGAAATGGGACTATTCAAGTTCCTAAATTATTTATTTATTTATATTAAAAAAAATTCCTTTTATTTTATGCTTAAAATGTGAAATCTGTTTGAAAGTATGATCTTTCAGAACCTCTATTAATCAACCTTTATAAAAGAGTTAAATTAATATACAAAGTTAACTAAAACAAAAAATAAATGATTTAAAACTTGAGTTCAATAAATATCTTTTAATTATGGAAGTTAACAGTTTCATTCAAGCCGTGATTATAATTAATCATTGTCTGAAAATTAGAAGATTTTACAAAAATATTCTTTATCAAGGTTCTACAATTTCATAATTTAATTAAATACAATTTTGCCATGAAAAAATCACAGCAATTAAAGATTATTTGAAGAATATGATAAGCTCATTTTTCTTAATTATTTGATTTCTGTTTTATTTTATGATTAAGAAAGAAAATATTTTAGAAATGATTGAAAAAAGAAATGACCTAATAGATTCAAAAATGTGTAAATAAACTCTTTGAAAATACATGTTAAATCGAAGATGTTTTGTACGAAACGACTAATATTGATTCAATATTAATTTAATTGAATTTAAGAGAGTAATAAAATGAAATATTCAATCTCGAGTTCAAACGAAAGATATTTTGACGTAGAATTAATTAATAACATGTTGAACTTTAAAATTGCTTTATAATAAAAGATAGAAAATGTAACTTATCATTGCGAACCTTTATGCATTTATGGAAGTGCAAAAATGCACACAGTGTACGTAATATGCAAGAATATATAAAATATTCAAAGTATAATATATTTAACCCGACCATGTTCCTTGAAACAATTTTGTCCCTGTCGTGGATTTATTTTAATATAATTTTTCAAATTCTTCGAAGACAAGATATCTCGGCTAAATGGGATCACATAAATATCTATCTTATTTATTGTTGCGTGAGAAAAAACTTCTCAATTACATTAAATAATGAAAATAAATTTTTGCCTCGAGATTTCAAGATCGTCAATAATTTTTTAAATGAAACGGTATATTTTGTCCTGATATGCCTATAGATCTTGAAAAATTCAATAATCCCAATGACCATGCTATTTAGATCATTTGATCTCGAGATACTCGCGTTTGAAAATATATACAATAAATACGTAGGTACTAGATCGAGTTATACGTTCGATACATTTTTATAATTCGAACTAAACAAACTATTATTCACTGAATCAATAATATCAATAACATCTGATGTTCATATTGGGACATAAATGTGTAACTCGTTCCGCTGTTTAAATATGTACTTAGCAAATTGTGGTTACCTTCAGCAGAAATATCTTGTGAGATTAAATGGTTTGAATTAGTATCGTTATTAGGGTCGTTGAATTAATTTTTTTGTGCTCTGTAAGAATATCGAAAGAAAATATACAGTTCCATTTAAAAAATTACTGATAATAACTGAGATCTCGTAAAGAAATGACCTTGAAAATAATTTTTTCTGTCGTTCAATAAGTTTTTAAATATCAATAGCCTTCGAAATAGCAATTTTGTTCTGAGAAGTTTTTCCGTACAATAAGAAATAACGCAGATATTTAGATGATCCTATTTAGTAGAGAAACCCTGTATAAACAAAGTTTTATGAAACACTTGCTCTGCAATATGTGATAAATAATTAAGAGTTCACAGTTTTCGATTACATTGTTATTATAAAATATTATATAAAAGATTCTGTAGACATTTTTGTTTCAATACAAATGCAACTCTTAGATAACCAAAATCATAATGTACGAAATATATTTTATTCTTTCAGTAATATTAAAAAATAAATTTTTATTTAGAACATGCACTTGAATATGTTGAACAACAATATTAATAAAAAAAAAGAAAGCGTTTCAACTACATCAAATACAATAAAAAAAATAAATAAATATATTCATTGTACATTAAAAAGTAAAAAAACTTATATTAATTTGTCATACATGTACAAAATTTGCAAGAAACATTATTTTACAATATGTAAAGCTTGTAAATACAATTCAATAAAATAAAAAGTTATTGGTATACAAAACATGCTTTTTTACAAGCTTTTATATTCCTTTGGTTCATCATATTCCTTTATATTAATAAAGTTGAATTTTTATACATATTATTTATAATTTTTGTTCGAAGATCTTTTATATACAATTAAATTAAGGAACGTCATTAAGCAAAATAATTTTCTATCTAACAACAAGATTCACTTTCTTAATTCTCTTTGTTCCTAAAAATATAAAATTGCATTAACATGTTATTCATACATTATGTAATATGCTAAACATTTTGTTTAAAAACAATGCTAAATTATTCTTTCTTCTTTCTGGAAATAGGGAAACATGGATAAAGGTTAGTTTTATCATGAACCTTTCCAAAGAGTTATGCTATACAAATTAGATCAATGGAGTTTAACCACGACCGCTTAATGTTTTTCTAAAGGTCAGACACCGTCTGACCTTTTTACAGAGATTCTCATTTCTGTTGCCCGCTGTGAAATTTAATCGACATTTATTCATCGTATCTTTAAATCAGTTGATGCGGAGTTCATTACCTGTCTCGCATAAAATAAATTTGTAAAAAAGTCAATGTTGATTTCATTATTTCAATTTCAATATACAGTTTTTATAACACAACCGAGGGAATGATTCTACATGCAAAAGTAAACCAAAAAGAAAGAACAGTTTTTCGTTCAAGACTTCGTTTTCGAGTTTGAAAATTTTTTAAATATACTTGAATTTGGTTAATATCATACCGAATAATCATCACAATATTCTACATGTAATAATAAGAATAAGTAAAAAATATAAAAAAAGAAAATTGTAATTCAACTTAAAACTCTGTTTCCAAGAACATAGATATCAAGTATATTTTGTTAAAAATTGCCTTAATACTTGATAAATTTTGAAATTGAATTTTCTCAACAAAATTTCCTTCTGTCCATTATTCACTGCTATCCTATACGTGAAGTATCCTAATTCAAGCACTTATATCTAACAAATCTTCAAACTCGATTTTCTCGAAAACGAAGTATCGTACTAGAGAATTGAATTTTATTTTCACCTTATTTCTTTTATCTCGATACCATAAAAACTGAAACATCCTATACATACGTACATCCTATGTACTGCGATCTGTTCGAAATCACGTTGAATCTATGTTTAATAAAATAGAAAATATCGAGCATATTCTATTGAATTATCGCGTGTAAGAAGCTGATCAGTTTCATTCAGACGATACCTGGAACGAAGGCAATTCGTAACGAGGTGTATGTTATGATGCAACACGCGATGGCCTGAAGGGCAGATGGATGAGTATTGGATTAAGTGGATTCAGAGAGCCGTAGGTTAGACGACACGACACGACAGGATGAGTTTAGTGGCGGGAAGTGCCCTCGTTATCACGCCAGTCAATTGTTTAATCTCGGCCTAACCTCTCCCCTCCTCGCCCCCTACTTCTTGGGCCAGGTTTCCACACACACGAGCCATGACACCACGCGAAACACGCTAAACCAGCTATCAAGTTCCTCGATCACGTAGCTTCATACAAGTACACACATCGGCTGTGTCCTTCTTTTCCAGACACATTTCACCTGCCTCGAAAGCTCGCGACACTTGGACGCTACATATATCCTTCTGTGCCTTGGACAATCGAGATCGAAAGTAGACTAGTCGCGTCACTCGCATAAAATAATAATTTACTTTTACAAAGTTGAAGTTTCATAATCTTTTCTGTAAAACGTCGGTTTTTTTTTTTAAGTAACTGAAGTATCAAGGAATCGTTAAAAACAGTTTCTGACATTGCCCAGAATGAATAATTTCTACGTCATTTTCTTTAAACTCAAATCCACCGCCCGATGCAAACAAATTTTTTTAATGGCGAACAATTACTAGTCTGATGCGAATAATTTTACTTTAATTTTTTAATTTTTTAGATAAATTTTTTTAATCACTGAAATATGCTTAAATTCTTATAATGTACGAATATATATATAATCTTTGTATTCAGAAGGAATTATTTCCCGTAAATGGAAATTGAATATCTTTCACTCTTCAAACAGAAAATAGATTCAAAATTGAAAATTTATCTCCTTTTTCAAAATTGATTTTTTCAAAAACTAAAGATAGTGGAGAAAAATTAATTTCAAATTCGTAATCAGTATACAGAAATTTATTAGATTTACGATTAGAAAAATGAAAAATGATTAAAACTTGTCGAACAGCTAATAATAGTAATTAAATTTTTGATACTTTAGACTTAGGAAATTTAACTCTAAACATTTACGGTTAGATTAGTTAATTTCACAATTTCCTATTTAGTTTTATTTTATTTCTAATATTATCAGAATGCAATGTACGAAGTACAGAAAAAGTGCAAAAAATGCAGAATGTAATAATAATAATGAAATAAAGATAAAATAAAAGTTAATTTACTCCAAATTGTAAGTTAATACAAATCATAATAATCTACCTTCATAAAAGTCCAACAATGATATTTAAAACCTCAGGAAAACAACATTCGATGTGTACCGATCCAATAAATAATTACTCGAAATGACTTAATCTTGAAATTTAATGACTAGTTACTTGAAGATAACCTAGCTTTAAATCATAGAATCACTGTAGTTCAGTTCAGTGTTAATTAAAGGAAGAGCTCGATTGCAATTGAAGGTGTGAATAGAAGCATGTAAAGCTAGTGCAAACGCATAATCAGTATATCAGACCGAGGACAGTCCCAGAAGAGGATGTCGCAATTCACGTCGCAAGGTGATACGCTTCGTCGTTTTTCTGTTCTCCAGCTTCGTGCCGTCATTCTAGACACTGCTCATTGTTGCCCAGACAATGCCTGTTTTGAATAAGAAACTGAGAGATTCGCGATAACGTGATTATAGAACGTGACAATTACAGTTACACCTGGTAAACCTCGCGTAATTCTGTTCATTGATTCTTTAAAAATTTGATTAGAAGGCATTTTTCAAATCTTCGGTATTACAGATAGACTTGTTCTTGTCTCTGATTTATCTGATAGTATTAGTGAACTGATAAGCGACCGAGAATAATATTCTCTTTTATAATTTCATAACTTTAGGTTGAATAAGATTTATAATTTATAAAATTTGCAATTTAAGAATTGTTCCAGTTATTGAAGGAAATTTATAACATTTGTGATTTGTGAAATTTTATTAATAATATTACATACAGTTGCAGTCTGGGCTCAGATTTTTTTTAGAAAAAGACAAATAATAAACAAAAAAGTAATTAATTTATAATATTTATCGTAAAGAAAATTTCAGTGCAACAAAGAGTACATTTTTTGCATTTTAAATGGCAAAAATCTTTCGTGTAATTAAATTTAAGTATCATACTTTGTGTCATATATTTTATACATTCTTGGATTGAGATCAATCATTATTTATTTAATATAAATAAAATTAAAGGAATATAAAACTTACAATCACTTATAAAATATACTTGATAAAAAATTGTGGATATTTTAAACTGTAATTTTAAGATCCATTTGATCTCATTTTAAAAAATAAAACTTCTACTCGTGTTAGAGTTAAAATTTCTTGAATTTTTGTCGTGTTAAAATTCAGTAGAATGGCGAAAAGAATCATACAGCAATGTTTAAGAATTTGTCGTAAAAGGGAGTTTTTAATCTTCAAGATTATTTTTAATAATTTTGAATTTTTATCATTTTCGAGAAGAAGAATATTTTTACTTCCTCGCTCACTGCATAATGTAAAAACATCTTTGAAAAAAAACGAACTCATAATTCTCAAAGGCTTCGCATTTTAAAATACGACAAAATACGATTTGTATAAAACAAAATCTTTCTATTATAAATTTTCATAAAAAACCAAAGTGGAATATTACGGAACGTTTTAATGGCGAGAAACAATATAGACGAGGAAAAGCATCACAAGGTGAAATGGTAACCTCGTCGATCCACGACAAAGCACTTTCTCGCGATAAAATTATTGTCGATCTTCGAGGGCGAGAAAAAGAATGATTACTTGAAAAACACTTTTATGTGTTTCAAGTATTTGCCTCATTTTCACGACAATCGCGACTAAGATAGCTGTGCTCGAAGGTCGTCACACTTTTAAAACCAACTCAGCCTGAGCGTTTCGATAACAATATACCATTATACGCATTTTTCGTACCATTATATGAAACATATTATACGTAGAATTTACGAGGAATTACAGGAAACTGACGAATCTTCTGTGAAAACATATGTAATTAACTTGAATAACTCAGCTGCGAAACATATGTCAGTTACCAATTTTCACATAAATTCCATCTAATAGTGAATCAACTATCTAAGAAATTTGAATGCATCTACATTTTCATATAATTTGTGAGTCATCTGTGAGAATGAGCGTGAGAATGATTCTAAAATTTCTAAAAATTGCTAAAATTGCTAAGAATTTCTAAAAATCTTCTTGTACATACAACTTGATTTATTTATTTATTCCTAGATGTATTTTTTTCATCCTTTAATTCCTTAAAAGAACTTTCCAATTTTGCAAATTGAAAATATATAATCAATAACACTAAAATTAAGAAATTCTTCAAAATTTTGAACTTTGAATTAAATATGAATGATGTTCATTGTTTATTGAGCATCCAATTGCAACATTCAATTTATTTAAATTACGATAATTGAATTTACAAAAATGCACTGTTGCAAATCTATAAAATTTTTATAAAAAATTATAAAAAGTCCATTCAAATCTCACGAGAGACATTGATATATCTTTATGAAATTTCTGCAACAGTTATAAAAAAATTATTAGAATAAATTACCATTGCAAATCTTTAAAATTTTATCTCTATATTAATTTTAATATCAGTTCTCAAATATTATAATATTCTTGGGTCATAGATGGACCAGTTATAGTAATTTATACAAACTTTTTTGCAAAATGCTTTGTTTTCGAGAAAATCAGAAAATGGAAAATTTTCATTTGAAAATTTATCAATTCATTGATAGTTTACTGTCAAGTATACATGTACCAAGGCAATTTTTAACAAAACATATTCGAAATCTATTTTTTTTTTTTTTTGAAAATGAAACTTTAAATGAAAAAATTTCATTTTATATTTTTGTCTTCTTTTTGCACGTAGAATATTAATTTTTTTTCAAGTCTACAATTAATTAGTAAAATTTAAATATACTTTTTCAAACTCGATTTTCTCGAAGGATGAAACTTTATTCTTTATTTTCGACTTATTTTTCATATCAAATTAGCTGTTTTTCGGATGTACCATCAAATCGGAAACATCCTATAATTTTAATAAAATAGAGTGAAATCATTACGTGAATTGTTATAACAAAACTATTTTCAAAATAACTAAATAAAAAATTTTAATAAAAAATAAATAAATTTTCTAATCTAGAAAACTAGTTCTTTATTTGGATCATAGATATCATGAATCGTGTTCATTCCATATTATTTTATATAAGAACTTTTATTTATTTAGATAAATATATTTAGATAAACATACTTATTATTAGATGAATACTTAGATAAATACTTATTTGTTATTAAAGATAACAAAATAAGAAGAATTTTATAGCTTTTTTAATTTATTTTAACTATTTATTTTAACTAAAGAAAACCTAAATATGTATTTGTCAAACAAAATAATCAGTAATTTTCGAATTATAATCGTAAAAATGTTGTAAAAACAGTCCTCGACCAATTGTGAAAATGACTCATTGATCTTTATAATTTAACCGGTAAAAAGAAATTATGTAATTCTTTCTGATTCATGCGATACTATGTTCTAATTATGAATTCATGTATTTGTTATTATGAATATTATCTTGACTCTCATTCTGAAAAAATGCATATTGACAATTATTTCTTTAATTAACAAAATAATATCTTCAAATAAAATCATGTTCAAAACCAATTTCTCACTTTTCCTGAAAAGAATATTTTCCTCAAGTTGCGTTGTTTTCTTTGCAAAAGTACGATGTGGAGTATCACTTCATACTAAGAGATGTCGCATAAGTTAATTCATACGAAGGTTATTGTCCAATTTTGGAATTGATCCAAGTTAGGGAACTTGCCCCTACTAATAATAAAATGCGAAACTTGGCGAGGGAATATTTCGACGAGCAGATGTGATGACCGCTGATAGTCAAAGTACTGATGGTACTCATCGAAACGTCACGGTCATGCCCTCCGGCCTCGTTGACGTAATTGGTTATTATCACGGCGAAGTGTGTCCCCTATTAGTGGATACTAGTGTACACACTGGCCCCTGTTAGTGCGCATTAGCGTGTATGGTGTGCACACAAGCCGATGCATCGTGGACGCACGTGCTCTGCTCGCGAAACGATCTCGCGATCAACGAAAAATTATCTAACGAGCACGTTATGCGAATGAAATAATAGATGCGAACCATTGTTGGAAACCAGCCTGCACGATCGAATTTTAGCGGGCCAATCGTCATTGAAAATTGTTAATTCAATTCAATGGCGCTGTCTCGTTGCTTTATTTAACTTGCTAAGTCTCAACTTGTAATCGGTAATAGGTACTTTCGTTAACGCAATATTTCGTTCGCAATTTTTTTCAATTAAATTCATGTTATCGAATTTCATTTTTCGTATCTCTCTACAAATGAGAATGCCAAGAATTCGTTCAAAATTTCTATTTATCTATTATTAACGAACGTTAGTTTATATAGTAACGAACAACCCGTTCAGACGATACAGCTTTTCAACCGATTAGATAATTTGAAAGCAACATTCATACATTTCTGTATTTTCATACATGCTGTACGTTTTGTATTTATGTATATATATTTAATTATTATATATATATGTATAATTATTATTAATTATTATATATATATGTATATATTAATTATTATATATATATACTGCAAATAATAAAATAGACAAACAAACAAAGGAAATAGACATATGCATGAGAGAGTTGAATTTTCAGACAAAGAAATATTAACTTCTTTCGTTGCTTTGGATATTATACTCCAAAAATCTTTGTCAAGTTACTTGAAGTCGCTTAGGTTCAAGTAGTTTGACTACAAATTATTGAATATCCAATGAAAAGTGAAAGAGAAGCAATAATGTGTGTACAATATCATGCATAAGTATTAGGGCAATTACAAATTATTGCAAATATATAGAATACAAATCACTTGAGTTCTCTTAGTTTAATTTAAATGTATACAATATACAATATGAATTGATATACATAAAGTACAATATAATATATGAATTGGTAATATGTACAAAAGTAATAATTTAATGTGTCTGAAGATTAATTTTTCAGAGATAGCAAGTTAAATGATTTTGAATAATATTGAAATATTAAAAGGATTAAAATATGTTTTTTAGTCACAATAAAAATAAAAATAAAATGTTGAAAACATTCAAAAAGTTTGTATAAATTTGTATGAATTGTCAATTATTTATTAAAAATAAATGATATGAATGATATAGGTATATATCTGAATTATGTGTATATGTATGTATTTTCCTTGTCTTAGATCAAATTTAGCAGAGTTTAGTTAAAAAAATTAACAGTAAAAAAAATATTTATCCATCGTAACTTTTGAAATGAATAAAAATATAATTTGATGGAATTATTCTAATTTATGTATGATAGCGTATGTAATGTTAATTATAATTATAAACGCGTTATCTCTTCCAAATTTAAGAATAATTATACAAACTTGGAAACACTTTTTTAAATAATATTTTTAAAGTACTTTTTAAAGTATAACTTTGAAATACATTTCAAATCAGACAAATGACAATTAAGAAAAGAAATTTCAAATTACTCGAATTTACATTGCATCCATTCAAATAATTTAATTAATCGAAATAAGATTTTAAAACACCATTTAAGATGGAAGAAGATACATAACAGTTGCGATGACTTATACCTGGAGAAACGATGTAACTGAGGACTACTCGATTAGTATACTATACATCGAAAAACCCAATGTCCGGATCAACATTCATGGTCTGCATATTTAAATCTCATCGAACATGTGCACCATCTCAAACGTATTGTGTGTATAAATTGTCATAAATGCGTCAAAGCTTACGAATTGAGCTTAACCAATAAATAAATAAATAAATAAGTAATCTTTCTCGATCGTAGAACAGGGTTCGTTAATCTAACAATGTTTTTGTTGCACATGATCGAATTTTAATAGATCAATTTTTACTATAACTTGTCCATTCGATAATTAATATATGATAGTATTTTGTAAAGAAAATAACGATCAAAATTTTAGATTGATCAATAAGAAAAGTTAATTGTCCAGATTTTATTTAAAAAAGATTAATATTTGAATTGCTCTGCGCAATTAAATTAAAAATATTGGTGACATTTTTGAAATCGAAGATTAATGAAATTTAACTATGGATGCAAATTCTTTTATAAAAATTTTTATAGAAATTTGTTTCGTTTATAAAATATGGCTTGTATCTTGTATATTCTGTATATTTTTGCGTATTATTCATATTATACGTATTTTCTTTTTTTTCATTGTTCATAAATGCCTAAAAATTTTATTAAATTTTTCATAGATACATGAAAATCCCTCAGTCCAACTCACAATGAATTAAATTTAAATCGAGACTCACAGCAGCAATAAATCTTTGCTTACATAATAGTAACAAATTTGAAAATATGAGATAAACAAAATTTTCAAACCGAATTTTATAAATTAGAAATTACATGATCATCGTAGCTGATGAAAATTATAAAATTACGAAATAGAACTTCATAACTCTCATTTACCAATTCACTTACTACTATCGTAGTAAATTATCGTACAAAAGAGCTCTAATACTTAATTAAACCAAGATTATTTTATCCATGTTAGAAGACTAAATAATAAATTCTCTAGTCTCTTAAAATTCGAAATGACCAAATGATTCAAAATTTATGAAAGAGGAGTCGCTTCACGAGAATGATGAGGCAACGGCACAGGTTGTCAGGCAAGACGTTTATAAGTGTGTACTTACGTGACTCAATGCTGATCAACGATCCTCGATTTCGTTGAGAAGTAGGAGGAAAAGGCTAGGTAAGAGAGAAAATGGAAGGGATAAAGGGGGGCGAGGAAGGTATGTTGACGTCACTGGATAAGCTCGCTGCTCGGTACAGTCGTTGGCAACGCGATCGCAGTTTCACGAGGTTTCAACGTCGACCTCGCTGCTCTTCGATCTTCTTTTCGATCGTACACAACAGGAAATCTTCGCCATCCACGCGCGATAAGTCGCAGTAGAACGATTTTGGCTATCAGGGAAACGGCGCATCGTTTCTCGTGGCGGGAAATTCATAATTCGAAAAGTGACGTACGTAGTTGATCGAACGACATCTGTGCGAGCGGCGACGATCACGTGGCCAACCGTGTCAATGACTTGAACTTGAAATTCAACTGTGTAAGTACGAATCTCGCATGTGTTCCCCCGTTTTTCAATTTGAATCTTGTGAAACAATCGACAAAGTTCGTCGAAGAGTGAGAGAGCTCGTGCAAATACGAATAGGAGAAGATCGAACGAATTTTCGCCGCTGTCGTTGGTATCCCTGGCTCGTTTGAAAGGTAAACGTTGACAACGTGAGAGAATGCGTTAATTGATCGGCGATCGTTCGGTTCGCGTGATCCACAACGGAAAAACAACGAAATGGCCGGTCAGATGATCGACGATTAATCACTGGCAGGACGCGAATTTTCCAACATCCGATCGCGTGTTCAACCTCCTTCCTTCTCTCAACACGAATTAGTGTCGCGCACTGTTTCGGTGCTCACGAAAGCCTCAATTTTTTTTATTTAAAGCATCATGCTAGTTTTTTCTAAGAATTTTTCCCTCCATTTAGTGGATTTTTCATATTGTTTCGTAATTAGCGAAAGTTTTTTTTTAATCTTCATTTCTCTTAAAAATATTTTCTCTTAAAACTGATAATTTAATTACCAGAGCTGTTTCCACGGATCTTCTAGTTATTATCGTAACATAGTTATTATTTTTGAAGATTTACAACTCTGCTTCATTCGCCTGAAAGAAATTCCCGGCGTCGTGTATTGTGACAGAAGATAACAGAGGCTTTCTCAAGGTCTTTTAATTTTGACGAAGACGAGAACAGTCCCCTTTCTATTCTGTTCGAGATATTATCGATAAATACATTATACGGCTAGTTTTTGTTTTGCGCAACAACGAACGTAACGTTCACGACATTTACATTCAACTTCAATGAGAATTAACATGTTAAATCATCGATCGATAGAGAAGTCAATAGATGCTTTTATTGTTTTCTCTCTCGAAACACGGAAACTAATAAATACCTTATCGGCTCAAGGTACATCGGTTAAGTAAGTAATTTGAATTTCTACGAGTAATTCAAAGGTTATAATTTGAATTTTGATATACTTTCCATCCGCAATTTATTGTGTCAGCAGTTGAAAAAAATGCTCGAGCAGAGAAATTTAAACACGAAGCTGGAATTAATA